>JAECUM010009323.1:0-15412 GCA_016617855.1 Megalonaias nervosa | reverse complement strand
AACAACTAAACTGCACAAAAGTAGCCCTGAACGTACTTGACAAGGGACTGAAGCAAGAGTCTCATAGATGCAAAGCAAGTTGCTTGCCATGTTAAAGGTTTCCTGAACTTACCCTTCTACCATGAAGTATACCCACACCACCCTTGTCCAAATGAGGAAGTTTCTTGGGGTCCACATAGTAGGCATTGGAGGCATGGAAAACACTGACAAATAGAAATTACATTTGCAACAAGTTCATTTCTTTTATTGCAAAGATTTTAAAATATACTTTCCAGCTTACTGCATAATCATAATTGTCTGAATTATAATTTCCAATTTTGTTTCTACCTGACCAGCACCCCCCCACCCCACCCAATTAAAAACCTCCAACCAATTAGTAGCTTGTCTTTGAGTTTTCAGGCTTGAAGCATATACTGTTTATTCCTATAATTTTGTGGCATTGTGTGGCCGAATCTCAAAGTAAAGCATAACCATGGTTAATTTGGAAGCCATAACAGCTATTCTTGGCATGCTTACCCCAAAGATAGCATGATTATTGGATACACAAACTACAACACTAAAGCATTTTACTCCTAACTTATCAGAAAATTACTTGAAAGGTATTTTAATCAAACATAAATTCTGACAGCAAGGATATAAACATTTTAGCAAATTCTATTTTGGGAATGCTAAGCTTTTTAATCATGATGGAAAGATGATTCAGGTATCAGCCACGTGCCAAAGGGATCAGTGAAAAAGTGAGCAACAATGCTCCATCAACCTGGATGATGAACCAGGGATAGTGAAAGATGCCCAGTGTGCCTGCATGGCAGTGTACTTTCATTTTTAAAAAATTATATTATCTTCTTTCAGACTATTGGGAAGAAAAAAGAGAGAAACATGCAAAGAATAGAGAGATAAAAATAAAATTTCTGAAAAGATCAACTTGAACACTATATTGCAAAGTTTAAGATGGCTGATATGGCTTTCTATCAATAAATGGCCAAATTATGATCTGCCTATTACTTCTTTTAGAATTATTGACTCAAATATTAAATGTGATTTTATTCTTCATTTAAATGTAGACTGTATTTCACATTTACTGACTGCATCCCATTCCCCGATAATGTACATCAAGAGAACAGTAAACAATCTCCTGACATCTACCAAGCAAGGAGCTTACACCTTTCATAACATATACTTAAAACAATTTTATCCAGAGTTGCATATCCAGTACAATGGCTGATATAAATTTTGACAAAACAAAATACTGAAAAGTCCTTGCCATGTACACTTGCACACACAAAACAAAATTAGGTATGTTGTAACTAACTAATTTATTAAACAAATGTTTAAACTTTACATTTGATTTTCCAGCAATTAATTTATTAGAAAATGTTTAAATGTTTCATTTGATTTACCAGTAATTACCTGAACTATATTTTATCAAAGTTCAACTTTTATAAAAATGTTTCCTAGGTTTCTATTTTGAATATATGACTAAAACATTGACAATTAAACATACTGGTGTTGCTCCTGGTGACACAGTACACAATTCGTTCATTTTACAATGAAAGTATCCTTAGACCTGTCCAGTAATATTTCCAAAATTGTCAGGATATTATGACAAGTATGCAACCATTTTACTTACTTTATTCTGGGGATTGGGGTGGGTGGGTTATTAAATGGTCTTCAAATTTAAATCTTTCCAGCAAACCTTAGTAAAAAAAGTAGGGATAAATATTGCAACCTTTTTAAAACAATGCAGGGAAAGTGGGGAGAAAAAAAGGATATTTTTTAAAAAATAAATAAACACAAAATGAAATTTAAGCAAATATGCAAATAACAGAAAAAAAATACAACCTTTAATTGACTTACCTTTGTAAAGTTAACAAAAGCATGCTTTTACTCATATTATAGTATTAGCACAACTTCCCATTTTTTTGTACCCCCTACCAATTTTAAAAATGAAAAGCATCAAGGATATAAAAAAATGCACAAAACTTAGTCATTTCATTCACTGATTTACAATTTCTAACCTGACTGATGGCAAAGGGTCACTAACACTGTCAAATTATTGGCATTTCAGCACAAATGAAAAGCACCCAATGTAAACAACCAAACAGACTGCTTGCTGTCCATTTCTGATTCTTAGAATAGTCTATTTCAGTAAATACTGTTGTCTGCATCCAGTATTTGCAATGTCTAGCTTTAATATTTCTAAAACAAACTGAACAAAGTAATAAGAGAAACTCTTTTATACATGTGGTCAAAGATATATAAATCCAAACTTTATGGAATGACTGAGATTTTCAAGGATGTTGAAATACAGTTTCAATTAATTACAACGTAACCTTGGTACTCCAATCATTTTTAATTAACTACAATGTAACCTTGGTATTCCTATCAGTTTTAACTACCTAAAATATAAACTGGTACTCCTATCAGTTTTAATTAACTACAATGTAACCTTGGTACTCCTAACAGTTTTAATTAATTACAATGTAACCTTGGTACTCTTATCAGTTTTAATTAACTACAATGTAACCTGGTACTCCTATCAGTTTTAATTAATTACAATGTAACCTGGTACTCCTATCAGTTTTAATTAATTACAATGTAACCTGGTACTCCTATCAGTTTTAATTAATTACAACGTAACCTTGATACTACTATGAGTTTTAATTAATTACAATGTAACCTTGGTACTTCTATCAGTTTTAATTACACTGTAACCTTGGTGCTGTATTTCCTATCAGTCTTAATTAATTACTATGTATTGTTTAAGCTGTGCTCATCTTAAGTTACATATAGCCAATGGTGAAATCACCAAAACAGGCACATATACCTTAAACGCCCAACTTGATATCACAAAGACTATGCCTGAATTTGCTTCACTACAGCTGTTCATGTAGCATGTAATAGATTTTAAACATAAAAATTGAAGGAAAAAAACAGTATGGTATTTTGGAAAAAGTTAAGAAAAAATCTAGATTTTGACAAAAAAAATTGGAAAAAGTAGGCAAAGAAAGAAAAACAAGGACTGCTGGAAAGAGAGCCTAACATAAAAAAATAATTATATAATCCTATTGGATTTAAAGTTTTCATATCTCTATAATTTTTATTTCTATTCATGGCATAAAATCAGGCAATGAATTTGTATGGTTCACAAATCACCATCAGCTTTAATTGTGTGGGCTTATTGCTAATGCTGAGTCTTCTTCTTTTCTTTGGCACCCAAAGCATAAAGTTCACATTCACTACATCTTATCATTCAAAATTACTTACTAACTCATCCACATGTGCATTATTTCTATGACTGAATACAGCATCTCCAGTTTCCTAATAGATCCACATATATTTGCTGCTAATTAACTCCCTTGTACAGTGTACCCAACTGATGACTGTTAGTTCTATTGTACACTATATAATTTTTTTACTGACAGTACTGTATTTCCCCAATGAAAGACCTGAGAGCCAATCTTACATAAATTTTCAAATAAGGTGAGAAATGGGCTTTTTAATGAGATGGCTTTGTCAATATATGTGAGTCAAATTGTTGAAAACTGCATGTACCATGTTCCACTCTACATTATGTTGCAGGCAATGATAGATTTTTCTTTAAACAATATTATTTACCTTTTAGATTAATTATCTTCATCATAAAAATGTTTAAATAGCATATCACTTTTTACTAAAAGATAAATCTTTTCAAGTCCCAAAGTCATGGTCTGGAAAGTAATACCTGATCCTCCATTGTGGTTAGTACTAAAATCTGCATCCACACATGCAGTTGTCATGGATATAGAAATCAATTTCAATTAAGAATATTTATTTTAATAAACATACAGCATACAAAAAATACTTCCAATTCATCTGTATTTTAAATCATTTTAATTTACAAGCGGTGAAATGTAGTTATTTTTGTGATCTGGTCAATGGAAACTTTTGTCAATGGACTCACAAACCAAGATCTGATAATTTCTCCTCTTATGAAGATGTTAACTTGACTGGAAAAAGGACAACATATCAGTCATGAATGTAAGGTATTCTCGATGACATTACACCTAGTGATTTTGACTGTCAATTTCACATTCCAGATATCAAGAAAATACATTTGTGACTATTCTTTGACAAAGGCTATGATGATCTGATGGCTAGAATTGATAACAGGTTTAATGCCTTTTTGAATTAGAAATTAATTACCGGCAATCAACAGATATAGTACCAGGCAATACTGGATCACTCCAACATATTACTGTTCTGCACTAAAACAGTGTGACTATGGTCACTGTCATCTTCTGTGTGTTTCAAACCAAATGGGAGTTTCGTTTCTAACATGGTACCATATCTGCATGGGAAAGCATTTTTCTCCGACATCAGATGAGATGTAGTTCACCATCTATGATAAGCTCTGAGTAATTCCTTCAATTTCCATAACTCTGGTGCATATATATGTCAGAATTGCACCTTCTGATTTTGTGAACAGTCTATCTTGATGTTTACAATGAGCAAGATAACAATGTTAGGAGCTACATGGCAGCAATCAGGTTCGAAATTGTAATGACTAAGATTTGCACATTTTTTATATCCCTGATGCTTTTATTTTTGAAATTGGTAGGGAGATACAAATAAAGGGATGGGTAAACTAATTTAGTATTTCATTCACATTTTGGAAATTCTAGACAGCTGACAAGTTTTGAAATAATTTATATCAGCAGCTGATTTTAAAAAAGCAAATGAATATCAGTTTAAGAAACAATATACATAACTACATTTTGAATTATTTACTGAATGAATATATTCTTCTTGCTAATGGGTTTGTAAAAGTAGGCAAAATAATTGCTGACACTTTTACACAAGTCTTTAAATATAAGTAGACATTTATATTCATCCTTGGGTGAGAAGTGGGGGATGGGTGTATTTTCGGAACACCCCTCTCCCCGTATGAAACAAGTTTCTCAAAGCTTTGTGGGGGGGGGGGAATTAGTTTTGGACATCGACATATCATCAGTGAAATATGATAGATCAGTGTCAGTTACAAACTGTACTTGAAGTTTTGTGTAGGATGGTACTCAAGTTTTTCCACTTTCTGAGGGTCTGTCTGGAACCAGAGGTCTTTAGATAGTGGGGGTCTCATGTATGGCAAGTGGTTCTCTTCACTGATAACCAGTACCTACAAAGATTGACAACAGTGATTAAGGCTCAAACATTCAGATATACATACAGTGCAGCATCCATTCTCCTCCATAGACTTATTACCTTATTGTTCTAAAGACTTGAGACAACAATTTTTTTGCTCATTCCTCTTTATCAATAAAATATTGGATATTTGGGGACAAGATTTGTAAATTCTTGAACAGACTCTGACAAATGCTCTTCATTTAATGACATCTCCTAGTCCCATTCCAACGTAAAGAACTGGTTACAGATGCCTCCCACCTCAAACCCATTTTCTGAAAAACAAAGGTTGTTATATCTATTATGCCCCGTTTCCCAAAGTTTTTGATATATTCCAAATTTTTTCCCCAAAATGTTTTTAAAAAAAGGAAGTTTGGAATAGAATTTTGAATTTGGTTTGCATTTCTTTTAATGTTGATGATATCCCTAGATAATTTTGGTCGTGTTCTTTTCTATTTAACTGATCTAAAGTTAAATTATCCAATTTGGATTTCTAGGTTTGCACTTCCCCTGTCAGGCATAAAATTCTGTTGGATGAATTTCTTTGCCTTTCATCCCTTTACATCTTTATACCCATTTTCTGTTGCTCCAACAGCAGCCCTCTCCCCCCTCCACCAACCATAGGTGGGAATGGCCTGCTGATTTCAATGCTTCCTACTTAGGTGATAGAAGCTGCATAAAAATTATTAGTGATCTTTGCCTTTAAGGTCCGAGTTGTATTTAATTGCTTTGACAAATGCTCATCCCATCACTCCATCTATTTTCTACGAAGAAGTCTAAATACTTCTTATCTTTTCAATTTTCTGTCAAAAATAAAGCACTTGTATATAGATTAAAATTTATTATATTTTTTATTTAATTATTGTTTTTAATGGAGTCCAACAGCTGAAAATTAACAACAAAATAAAAAAAAAAAATATAAATAGAGACTTCCAAATGCAATGGATTCCAATTTTATATCACATTATTGTACATAGTTTACCTTTAACTGAATACACAGTATATTCATATATAGGACTTCAGAGCTTCAAATACCTGGCTTAATTTTATTGTTAGTTTTTGTAGTTTGTCTGTTGCTTTTTCTTGGGGTGATAGGGTTATTCAAGATAGTCTGAATCAGTACATTCAGAACACCAAGGTCATATGATATTATTTTTCAGAGCTAAAAAATTCTACACTACAATATACTTCCAGTTAAAAAGAAATGTTTTAAACTACATGGTACTTTAACTTGGAGTATCCTAAATTTGTCCTGTCTGTCCATCCGTCTGTTCATCTCCAGAAGACTTTCAGCAAGAATTGTGAAAACGACTCAAAGACGACATTTTGCAGGCTTATTCTTATCCATTTGTAGATTACCTGATGAGATTTTTAGGCCATTACAGGTATTTTTAAATTTTTTAAATATTTTTTACACATTTTTAAACTTTTGGGACAATTTTTACAATAATCTTGTTATCATGATTAAGCAAAATCTACTTGAGAAAGGCAATTGAAATACTGTAGGCATATTGTAACCTCAAGAGTCTGGAAAATTACTCAGGATTTTAGATTTTTCCAGATCTTGAAGTTACATGGGTTTGACTGACTCTAGCAATAGAGATAAAAAAAAAAACAACAAGAAAAAGAAGATAAAAATTCAGGACAGATTTATTCAATACTTTCTTATATTTAAAAAACATACTCTTCAACAGTTTACAGATTAAATTTTACATGTAGAAATATATCTGCAAATACAACCATAGTGAATGTGTCTCAATTATCTAAACAAGTTCAATATTTACTAAAACTAAACCTGATTTTTAAAAATATAAGGTGGGCAAATTTTGTTGTTTGAGATAAGAAGATTTTAACTTTGGAATCAAAATTTGGGTTCCGAAATTCATGTCTAAGTTCCAAATTATGCTCCAAAATTTCATACATGAATTTTCCTTTTTCAAATGTTTTTATGTATTACCTCTCTCATTTTTCCTGATTTAATCAACCTTTCTCTCAAATCTTTATTCAAGGGCTCAATCTTGACCACTCCTTTCCTCTATCCTCTTTCCATCTGCCGCCTTAGCTTACTACTACTATCTGACCCTTAGCATGCAACAATGATGCTGTTTACATGCAGGTTTGGCACATGTAAACATTCTGGTAAACAAAGAATGGATTGATGGGTACTGCAATTGATCAGCCAATCCAAATTGACCATGCTGATGGAACGTGACCTCATGACTGTAATACACACACAACTCTGTGTTTCAATTCTTCTAATTTAATGCAATATTAGAAGATATGATCAGTCATGACAGACCTACCCAAATATATGATTCTCATCTTCGAATGTTTGTGCAGGTAATTTAATTTTAAAATCTTGTATTGTTGTACAAAATACGCTAACAGGTAATAAGCATTTCAATGTACGAGGAGATATCGCAAAATGGCTATGCTCTACTACAATGTGTTGTGAATAAAATCAGCTGATCGGAGGATACAGTAGCGGAATAGCAATATTTGTATTCATATGCTGATGACCTGATTAGATTTTCATGCCATTATAGCAATTTTTCATTACTGTTTCTGTCCTAAATAGCCTAAACTAAACCCACAAAGGGCATAATAAGTCAGTGAGACAATGTTCATACCAAAATGCATCAGAAAATATTGAATGCTTCTTGAGACTTGCCCATTACAAGCATAATCCCATGTGGAGATACTAAGTTAATTGTTACAGGCCATAACTCTATCCAAATGACAAGGCAATTAAATCCATGTAAAACACATATAGGTCTCATACAGTGTATACACCAATCAGAACATGAGTCCCCTTAAACATGCTAATCAAGAAAAGCTGAGTGCTGAAACCACCTCTGATATTCTGCATGAGATGAAGATGTTTAAATTAGCTGCTGTGATGGACATATATTCATCAGCTTGGCACCATTTTCAGTTAGGACCAACAAAATTTCATAAGAAATCTTCTGGTGGAAACCACATGTTTGTATATCTGTCCATTTTAGAGGTGTAATGACAACAACATTTTCTAGATAGACATTGTGGCATTAACAATGGAAATCAGATCAGCACAACTTTCAATGATGACCAACTACTAACCTGATAAGTGTTCTGTGAAAAAGCCCAAGCTGGTATGACCATTTCTACAGGAAAAGTAGTGATAACTATAATTTTCAACACAGCCAATTTGGAGGTCTTACTGGATACTTGAGTGGCAATATTTTCATTCAGGACTAACTAAATATCATTAGAAGCTCTTCTGCAAAATCTCCATGCTGATAGGAACAGCAATAACAAGCTTATATGCAAGTGGCACCATTTTCATTTAGGATCAACTTGACATCATAAGAAATCTCTCCACGAAAACCCAACGCTGATATGACCATCCTTTCATGAGAACTAGCGATCACAAGATTTTCAAGACAGCCACTGTGGCAGCCATATATGATATCCAAGCAGCACTATTTTCATTTACGACCATTGTCAGTACAGTTTCATGGCAATCCTCCAAGTAATGGTATGAGGAGTAGTGATAATAAATTTGTAAGAATGGCCAAATGACAGGCCATAGACCATCCTATAGGCTCTCCTGGTCAATGAGCAGAAGAGTTAAAAACTGGACTGAAAAGGTGAAACAGGTAAAAGCACATCTATGAGTAACAGGCAGTTCACATACCAAATGGCATCCAATTACATGCAATGGTAGCAGTTTTGATGACTATAGGAAGTCTGAATGGACACACAGATGAACAGACACCAAAAGTGAATATAATCAGGATATCACATCTCAATACCAGGTCTTAATTATCTAACCAGAAAACTGTTTTAGTTATTGGTAATAAACATAGAATAGCACAGCTGTAACAAACAGGCTATGCACCTCTGTGGTCTTGAATCTGAGTCATGGATCTGGCACATACAGGATCACATTTTCATCCATTCAAAATCAGAATTTTTTCCCACTGGTTTATCCAGTTACATCCATGTCAAAGATCACCTCATATATTGTCTGCAATAATACCACAGGGAAACCTGTCTATAAGGGTCACACAAGGGACCACAACAAATGTGTCCTTAAGGGACAAGTGTCTTTACACTGAATTTGAAAATTATAAATAAACATAGAACATGGCCTAAACATGCTTTTTTATATAAAGAGGGGTCCCATATTTTGATGCATCTACAAAGACAGTTTTCACTGTACTACCTTGGCTCGTGGATCATTTGCCTTGATGGCTTTGAAGGCATAGAAAGAGGCTGTTCCACCACCAATCAGTAGATATGGGGCATGGATTGGAATGTCTGACCCTGAAGGTGTGACTGTAGCTTCTGACCCTTCCTGAGATGAGGCAGTGCCAGCAGTTTCTGTAGTTGGAGCTGATGACACACCAGATTCTGATGCCGATAAATAATAATAATAATAATAATAATAATAATAATAATAATAATCTTGTAATAACAATAATTATATTAGTGATGATGATAATGATGCTGGTAATTATGATGATGTTCTTATTTATGTACTAAAGGGTTACTCAGTTAGTTGTGTATTACCAATCTTCCATGCAGCCATCTAATAAATAAAAGGTTTCCAAAGTACAGTTAATCCTGTATTGTGAGACCATCCCTTCTGCCAACAAACAATACAATCTTTCAAGACAGGAGGTCTTTCAATAGAAGTTATCCCACTATACAACAAAACTGATCTGTGCCTGAAGAATCTAGTCTCAAATGTAATGCAATCTTACAAAACAGTGATAATGCACTGGATACACAGTGTCTGACAGTGCCAAAATGAGGAGTAGGGGATAAGTGGATGGGATTCTCTTTTTTGAAAAACATAAGTCCCCCGAAGGGACTATACTCTATTGGCTAAACAAATGTCATGTCAATTTCTTTTAACCTTTTTATTCTCGTTAAGGGCTAAATATTGAAACATCACTAATATTCTAGAGAAACTCCAACATACCAAAATTATTAACAAAAGTATTTTCTTATATGTTTGAGTTAACATGTTGTCAAGATGTCCATGGGTGCAGTAAAACATCCTCATTCAGAACCAGCTGCTGATGACTACAATGTTTAAGTACAAACCTGTCATCTGCTCAGGAGAAGCAGCCATATAAAGGTTTTACAGGAATCAAATTGTATGAAGAAATAAAATGAGTCTTAAAATAAGTTTGGTATTGATATCCATTCAAGAGATTTAACAAGATTTTACACATTATGGGAGGTCACACTGACCTGATTTTCATTTTGAACCAAACTACATGTAATAAAAGTATTTTAGTGAAAACCTCATTTGAATATGACCATCCCTTTAAAAGGGGTTGCTGTAGCAAGATTTCACCATCACCATGGCAAGACTGTTAGAGGTCTGATTGGTACCATCTTCATTTAGTATCAATTACTTATCATAAAATGTCCTTACATAGATGAGAGTTCCTTGAAGTGACTGATGATCTACTGGCTGAATAGAATTTTCAGGAATTCAAGATAAGATCATTCTTCTTTTTAACTGCTGATTGTTGAAACCATCCCTGATATTCTTGAGCAAACAGATTTTCATATAAGCCACTGTGGCAGAAATAGTTGATGCAAGACTGGCACCATTTCCATTTAGGACAAACTGGACACCATTAGAAGAATTCTGGTGAAAATCCCATGTTTATGTGACCATCCATTAAAGTGAATAAATGACAAGATTTTAAATATGTTCATTGTGGCAGCCTTATTTAAAATCAAGATGGCTGTCACAATGGCCATACATGATTATAATAAGTCTTCTGGTGCACACTCATTATTGATATGACTTCCCATCTAGGGGGAATAGTTATTAGATTTTCCAGATGGCCACTGTGGTGGCTACTTTGGACTTCATATTGTTTAACACCAACTAGACACTACAATATGAGAAGTCTTTTAGTGAAAACCCCATGCTGATACAAGCATCCATTCAGGTGGAGTTGCAATAACAAGATTCTCAAGACGGCTGTTGTGATGGTCATATTGGATGTCTGGGTGGAATCTTTTTCATTTAGACCAACTAGACATCATAAGAAAAATACTACCTTATCAACCTATTGATGGAAAACTACTCACTATCTGATGTAGCAGATCTGGAACCTTCTGATGTTGCCTGTACAGCTGCTGATTTAACCACTGTCTCAGAGGAGGAAGAGGTTGTTGTTCCTAGTTTCTGTTGAGCTGTTGATGGTGTTGAAGGGGCTGAAGCTGGCTTTGTGCTCTCTGTTTGCCCAACTGCTTGCACCTGAGCTGTAGGAACATAAGAAATAACAAGCATAAATTTAAAAGATTTAGATGTGATTTTTTCTCTGTCTCAACCACTGTGGACACAGGAGTGTATAATAGTTACAACAATCATAAATTTAAAACATTTAGACGTGATTCTGTTCCTGTCTTACCCAATGTGGGCTCAAGGATTCAGAATAGGCCTAAAGAACCCTCCTGCAGCTCATACGAGTTGAATTATGGACACAAGAGTCATGGTGGCTAAGCGGTCAGCATGCCAGACTTATGACCAAATGTATGCAGGTTTGATTCCTACCATTGGATTAGTTATAATGGTGGGTCCTTGGACAGGGAACTTTACTCCAATTCGCTTCAGCTCTATATAATGTACCATGCTGCTGTGCCATAAAACTCCAAAATAAGGTCTGGTTTGGTTTTGTGGGTTTAGCACCATTTTTTCAGCACATGATAAGCTATTTATTGTGGTCAGCATATCTGAGAGTGTAATTGGTGTATCCAATAAAGTTCTCTATTTTTCCAATAAATGCTGCTACTAGAGAGCTCTGGATCAGACTGGATGTGTTCTATTATCTGATAATGAACACAGTTTATACTGTGTTCAGTTTGGTTAAAGTGTTTAACAGGGGTCTCCTTTTGGTTACGGATATCCTTAAAGTGTTCTTCTATTCTCGTATGTAATTCCCTTTTAGTCTCACCTATATACTGTTTGCCACATTTAGTGCAGGTGAGTACGTAGATGACTTTTCACGTGGTAAAATGTCCTCTTTTTTTAAATTTATATTTGAGGATTGTAAATGTGCTTCTAAATATCTTAGGTTTATCCATTTTCAGGCAGAAACTGCAAAGGTCTCGCGATCTAGTACTTTGAGAATGTTTTAGCCATCAGGCCCCAGTGTTCGCTATAAAAAGAAAACTTAGCTGTTATTAGTTAGGACTACAGTAGAACTTCGAATATCCATCAGGGTGTGGGCCCAAGACCATGACGGATTAGAGAATAGACAGATAATAGTATATGTACATCAAAAATATTATACAATAGACTGGGTCATCAAAAAATCATATCTACATATGTACATGGTACCTGTTTTTAATATTTTGACATACAATGCCCTGACGGTTAACAGAGACTGATGGTTAATAGGGTGATGGATAATCGAAGTTCTACTGTACTTAATTTCAAACCAATCCTCTGTGCAAATATCGGTTGATTCTGGAATATTTCTGGAAAAGTCAGTTTGACAATCAGCCAGAGATGCAACTGCACATTGGAGAAAATAATTATCTCTGTCATATGTAAAGATAGCTGTTATCACACAGCTAGTTTTGATATCCTTTTGAGATGGTTCTGAACATTTTTTCCAGATCGCTTTGGAACAGGCTTCTGTTAAAACAGCAGCTGGATAGCCTCTTCTTTCATAGAATTAGATGAGATGGAGGCATGTTTCTCACAGTCCAACTGTTTAGTACAGACTCGTCTAGTTTGTAATAGCTGACTGTACAGACCTGATCTTTTACAGTGATATGGATGGCAGGAATCATAATGTAGATAACAATGTTTATCTGTTGGTTTACAATATAAATCAAATAACATTATTTTCATGAATAGCTGTAATATATAGGAAAACAATTTTTTTCTTTACAGTATTCCATTGTAAACTTAATAGCTTTATGGTAACTGGTAGTACTTGTGGAATTTTATTTAATTCTAGCTCTGAACCAGTCCATATCATAAAAATATCAATACACCTTAGAAAAATGAAAGGTTTATATGGTGCTGACTTTAGCATTTTCCATTCTAGGCCACCCATAAAAATATTGGCAATATGATGGGGCTGCTCTGGTTCCCATGGTGGTTCTACCAATCTGCAGATAATGGGAGTCGTCAAAGGTAAAACTGATGCAGTGTAATACCAGTTTTAATAGAGCTAAGATAATCTGATTGGAGAGGATACTTTGGTTTATTTTCAGCAAAAGTTCTGGCTATTGAAATTAAACCTTCATGGTTAGGAATGTTGGTGTGGAGGAAGTGAAATCCATTTGTGACCAAAAAGAAATCATATGGTAAATCATGGATAGCTTGAATAAAATCAGTGGTGTCCTTAATAAGTGAGGGTATAATTTTGACAAACGATTTAATGTGTTTGTCTATCAGACTACTGATTTTTTCAGTTGGTGAGTTGTTTCCACTAATAACTGGTCTTCCAGGAATTTTCCCAGAATAAGGCTTGTATGCATTTTCTAGGAGTGCAGATTTTGTAATTGATAAAACTCAGAAAAACCTTATCATTTAATTCCCCTTTATCATGAATTTTTATTACCAGGTTTTTGACCACATTGTGGTGTTTCTGTAAGGTCTTTCCTTACTCTGGTATAGTAATTCATATCATTTAATGGTTTTAGGGCTTTCTTGATGTAATCATTAGTGTTCATGATTACCTTTATCGGCATTTTTAATAACAATATTTTGTTATTACATAGTTAATGGATGAAAGGCCTGGTTTTCATTTGTTGTGATATTCAGGTGATATCTCCTTCTCTGTTTAAAGTTTAACATTGATAATTTTACCAATTTACAGAAAGCTTCAATATATTCATTCCGGTTAGGTGGTATCTGTGTGCTTTTTTATCTGAATCAGTTAACAATTTCATCTTTGAAAGAGTTAATCTCATCATCCGGTTTTGGTGTGTGATGAAAAAAGTGTTTTAGCTTAATTCATCAAAAGAAGTTGTCTAAGTCCTTATGAACTTGACCAAGGTCAATTTCCCTAACAGTAGTACTAAAAGAAAAAGATACACCAACTCTGTTGAACCTCAAATGAATCAATAGGATAGATGGATATAGTTGAGGAACATATCCAATTAGATTAGAATGGATGATTTCATTCCAAATACTATGGAAACCGTTTCTCATGGAGGATACACATTTGAAGACTTAATGAGTCCATTAATGAACTGGAACTCTATACCATTTGGGACAATTGGACTCGATTCAGTTAGCACACCACTCAAAGAACAGCTTTGAGAAACAGAGATACCACCTGGAGACACTTATGACAACATTACACTTCATCTTTTTGCTAACCCAGTGGATAACCTTGTAATCCCACCTGGATTAAATTTGAATTATCAACATGATACACTGACAGACAAGAATTCTACTACTAACCTGTATAATAGCATGGCAGAATTATCTTTAGCATTACAAAATCTAACTTTGTCTTTCTACAAATCTGGCCAGGGACCATAGATGACTGTACCACTCCAGAAGATGGGAGGGATTGCCTCCATGTCCAATCAGGCATCATCTTCCTTATGCAAAACACAGACCCTGATCTGCCATTGCAAAATGCACCAGTAAATCAGGGTTTATATTTTTCCATTCTACTGATATCTCCTAGCAAACTGCATAGACCCAGATCTGTTGGTGCATTATGTGATGTCATATCTTGGTCTGCACATTCTGCAGCTGGACTCGACTTACAAGTGAGAATAAATGCTATTGATCACACACAATATTACCAAATGGTGCAAGATTGTTTTAATATGTCAGTAAAACATTACAAATGCTTGAAGTCAAGCAAATGCAAACAGTTATTGAATACTGAGAAGAAAGAAGGGCCATTATTTAATCAGGAGGTTTTAGGTACTAGTTTTGATATAACATGATGCCCAAGTTGATTTGATATTGCTCACCTGGGTAGTTGAAATCTGTCAACTTGCGAATGCAAATTCACACACATATTGAAAATGTAGGGGAGAAAGAAAAGCTTTGAGCATGTAGTTGCTACATTGTTTGTTAATGTTGGACTAATTTATCTTCTTTCCTTGACCATACAGGATCACTTTACCTGCATAAAAGTACAAGTTATTCATACAACCATTACTGTTCTTTAGACCTCTCCATGCCCCTGGGGCCAAGTCCTAATCTCCATAACCAAAGGCCATACCATATTTCTTGTGGAAATAATTTATTCTAATA
>JAECUM010009322.1:0-25126 GCA_016617855.1 Megalonaias nervosa | reverse complement strand
TATATATATAGATATAGTATGTATGCTGTATCAGTGGTATACCATGAGATGTATAAATTTTTCATTAAAAGGAAACGAGGCTTGCCGAGTTTCCTTTTAAAGAAAAATGTATACATCTCGTGATATATCATGTTAACTGCCTGCAGTTGAAAGAATGTTTATATATTTGTATTATTGCACCATGGGTGGATCACAATTTGATATACCAATAGTATTGGTTTATCAATTTGCATTATACCAACACTTTAAAACTCATGTTATTTTTAATGTATGTGATATGTATATATATATATATATATATATTACTTAATCCTCTGCACAGTGACATAAGTTTGCATCAATTCACAATTATAGCTATAAATTGCTTTTGCAATTCAATGCTAAATAAAGCTGTTGTTAGGTAATGTATACACAGTATCGTGAGCATGGTTGGAAAGGTATATGGGTAATGTATGCAAAATATTAAATGTGAGCATAGGTGCAAGGAAAACTGTTGCTGATCCCACTGTATGTATGCGAAACCTGGACGGTGCACAGATGCCATGCCAAGAGGCTGAACCAGTTTCACGTGGGCTGCTTGAGGAAACTGGCACAGTCTCATCCATACTGGAGCTGCAGACTTCGAACTGAAGAAAATTGCAGAGGCTGTGCAGAAGTATGAAGAGCATAAATCTCGGAACTGAAGCATGTCCTCTATTGATCATACAAATACTGCAAGTGGCATTTCCTGTCCAGTGTGCCACAGATGGTTCGAGGTACAAATTGGCCTGATCAGCCAATTATGTAGTCACAGAAACCAAACCAATTAGTGATGTCATGGTCATCTTCAAACTTTAAGGATGAACAACACACAATATTGTACACAGGTAGACAGGTCATGTATACACAATATTAATTGTTGGCATGGGTAGACAGGTAATGTATACACATTATTACTTGTGTACATGGATGGACAGGTAATATATGTATAAAATGAATTGTGAGCATGATTACACAGGTAATATATATATTAATTGTGTGCATGGGTGGACTCCTATATTCCTAATTGATTTCCTAAAACAGAGAATTGGAATTCTATTGAAAGTTGATTGTTCCTTTCTTTATCATTTCTTATGTTTATGATGTATGTATGACTCATAAACAACTGAACATTGATTACTTAGCATTCCAAAGAAGCAATTTGTCTAGATATTATGGCTGACATTTTGTATTGTGTCCTCTGACTTTATTACAGATTTGAAGTTCTGAAATCATGCAGACATCGAAGCATTGAGGCATCGTTATATTATTTTACAGGTTGTTAGACAGGTACAATGTAGTCATGGTAGCTCAGTTGGTAGAGCACAAGATTCGTAATCCATGGGTCATGAGGGCTTTATAGCAAGAGACCAGTGTATTGTAGATACATGAGTTACAGGTTTCTTTATCCTGGAAGAAGAAAAGATGAAAAAAAATTTAAAAAATAAAGAAAATTATGTTTTATTGTTTTATGATAATTGATTTACTAAATTGTTTTCTGTAATAATGTAAATAATGTAAATAGGCACTTAAATGTGATGATTAAAAAAAATGCTCTTTAATATTTCACATAGATCAGTGTATGTACACCAATGTCCACTGTTAAACAAAGGGAACTCAAACAACTTGATAGATTGAACCATATAGTATGTACAAATTTATGTCCTTATAATTTGGTTGAAATAAGGTGAATTTCAGTCAGATTTTCACCATATAGCCACAAGTAATAGGTAAGTATACAGTATTTGTAAAAATGAAGTTGAATGTGTTGAGATGGTGTTGAATGTGTAAAGATGGAGTTGAATGTATGAAGATGAAGATGAATGTGTAAAGATGGAGTTGAATGTGTTGAGATGGTGTTGAATGTGTAAAGATGGAGTTGAATGTATGAAGATGAAGTTGAATGTGTGCGGATGGAGTTGAATGAATAAAGATGGACTTGAATGTGTAAAGATGGAGTTGAAAATCTTCAATTTACTACTAATGAGTAGACAAAGTATACTATATAACTACCTAGGTGTGGCGGTTTAGCGTTGTCAGTAATAAAAAATACAGACTCATGCTAGACTAAATACTTGTAATATAAATTAAAAACATTAGAGTTTCAATAGACTCACTGAATGTACACAGAAACCAAGACAGAGCTGAGGTCAGTTTTACTAGTCATATTAAATGTCACAGCAACTAGGATAAACTAGTGTCAATTTCAGTAGACTCACTGAATGTGTTCAGCAACCAGGACATTTTCCATATTTGCTGTTTGTAGCAAAACCTCTGAAGATCAAAACTCCTGAAGACTAAATCAAAACTTAAGGCTTGAAGAGTTTTTGATTTGCAGAGATTCTTTGTTCATCCAGAAAATAATATTTGATTAGTTTTGTCTACTTGCGTATTATATATATTTATTAATGTGGTGAGTTTTATCCATTTGTATATATATATATATATATATATATATATATATATGTTTGTTAATGTGATTTGTACATATAAGTGCATATACATGCTTGTTAAAGTGTGATTTGTATATTTGTACATATAAGCACATATACATGTTTGTTAATGTGTGATTTGTCCATTTGTACATTTCTCGTGGGTCGGTGGTTCTTTCCGCGGATTTCCCGGTTTCTTCATCCACCATTAATACTGGCCACCATGTATAGCCTATCATGTGCTGAAAAATGGCGTTAAGCCCCACAACAACAACAACAACAACAACCATTTGTACATATAAGTACATGTACTTATTTGTCATAGTTATTTGTCCATATAAAGTACATATGAAATTTTATTAATACATGCATTAATTTCATGGCAATCATTCACATCTTTGTGTTGAAATATATGCTGATCATTATTTGAATTTTGTTTTAATACAAGTATTTAAGTATAAAGTGCTCTTGTTTTACGGTCTGGAACTCTAATTCAGGTCTTTTGACTGGCCATGTTCTTGAAAACATTTTGATTTGATGTGGTTTAGCTGAGTGTTATGATGTCTGGTTCAAACATTCTGTTGCAGTTTTCAGAGCTGGTTTACTGAATGAAAGACAAAATATGGACCAGAAAAGTAGTAAATTTCTTCAATAGATTTTATTTTGCCTAAGTTTCAGTCTTAAAGTGTTTCACTCTAGATAGATCTCACAAGATATTATCAACCTTTTTAATGTACAACACTATCCAAATTTGTGCACACAGAAATTCTTCATATTGGAATATGTTAACAATTTCGTAGAACAAGGTACTGTTTGTTGGAACAACCTATAATTTGAATCGTAAGAGTTTAGTTACATTGAGCATCACAGTGATCCAACTCTTTTAGCTTTTACATAGGGTTTTAGTTTGATTAAGCTGGGATGGGGTAGGGCCAGGTTTATAAATATTTTAATTTCCTAAACTGAACCATTTTGAGAGAGAGTCAGTGACAGTGCCAAACATTGCTAAAGAGGATTAACTCTTCTATAGGTGCACATGATGGAGATACTGTTTATTGTATGATCTTAATATCACAAAATTACCTTAACTGTAATATCACAGGATGTGAATTATATCAATTAATTTTATCTAATTATTTGTATTGGTATGTTCTAAAATATTTTTGTGCACTACATGTACAATTAAGATTTTATTGCAGTATGGTATGATCTTATTTTGATTCCCATTTTTTGGTAACATTGTATGATCTTATATATACTTTTGATTCCCATGTTTTGGTAACATTGTATGATCTTATATATACTTTTGATTCCCATTTTTTGGTAACATTGTATGATCTTATATATACTTTTGATTCCCATTTTTTGGTAACATTGTATGATCTTATATATACTTTTGATTCCCATTTTTTGGTAACATTGTATGATCTTATATATAGTTTTGATTCCTGTTTATTGCAACATTGTATGACTTTATACATAGTTTTGATTCCCGTTTAATTGCAGCATTGTATGATTTTGTACATAATTTTGATTCCTGTTTAATTGCAACACTGTATGGTCTTATATATAGTTTCGATTTCTGTTTAATTGGAACATTGTATGACCTTTTACATAGTTTTGATTCCCGTTTAATTGCAACATTGTATGATTTTATACATATAGTTTCGATTCCCGTTTTATTGCAACATTGTATGATCTTGTATATAATTTTGATTCTTGTTTAATTGCAACATTGTAGGATCTTACATATAGTTTTGATTCCTGTTTTATTGTATCAGAGTGTGTGTGTGTGTGTGTGTTTATATATATATATATATATATATATATATATTCCTATTTTATTGTAACATTGTATATTCTCACATAAGTATATAGTTTAAACTTGTGTTTTATTTTTGTTCATAAAAAATGAATAATGGTGATTAACTTTTATGTAGGAGAGTTCAAGCATACCATATACATCTTTTTATAAGCCAGATCCAACTATAAACTGCATAGAGCTCAGTATATCATATATACTCATGTATAAAGACAAATCTAGTTACAAACTGCCGAGAACCTTAGATCTTCCCTTGCATCATGTGCTGGCAGATGTGGGTCTATAGGTACATAGTTTGTTCAGCCTTATGAGAAAAAAGATAATAAGGAGTCTGATCTGCCAGTAACATTATCTGATGGGCAGATTGTGGTATATATTGTTTACTGTTAAGCCCGACTTACATACAGGTGTATATATTATTCGTTATATCTTGCAATAGCATGTTGATTTATTTTGCTATTCCTTACCTTTCACAACTTGTCCTTCTTCTGCAAATTGTTGATCATGACCTGTGTTTGCAAATAGCCCACCAAGTTATTTGTTTGCCTTTTGAAGTTTTGAAATATGTTTGAAAATTGGATGTTTTGTGGTTTCATTTTGTTGATACAGATGTGGAACCTATTCTTATGATAAAAAACATAATTGAGAATACTAATAAGAAGAAAGTGTTTAAAATGCTTTTGTAATTTTGAATGACTTAATTTAGATATGACAAAGGAGTTTGTTTCAGATAGTCATGATGGCATGCTTCTGCTAATAGTGATTGTATCTTCTGCTTTTTTCATTTTTATTTTCATTTGTGAAGCTTATGAAACATGCTTGATGTATTTACACAGTGGAATTATTATACAATTGTAAAGATCGGTTTCTGAACAATGTTTTACTATCATGCATACACACATTACTATCGTGCTTGATCGTAACAAAACAGCTTGGGTACAATTTAAGGTTATTCCATTAAATGCACTTTGGAAAGATAAATGCGCATTTTTAATTTTCTTTTTCTATTGGAGGTTTGGTCTAAACAATTTTTCAGTTCTGTATAGTTTTAACTCTTTTTTTTAATGGTGGTACCCCCCCCCCCCAAAAAAAAGTGGCGTTCATTTTCCCCAAGTTGATTTAAATGGAACTATAGCTGTTGTTAGATTCATTGGTTTATAGTCAACTACTGGGTTCAGGACAGTTATTTTCCTTCTAATTTATGTGTAAGCATTAAAGACTAAGCCATTTTTACCATAATTGATAGACTAATCTCACTTTTTGCCAATTTTGATTCAATAAATCCTACAAGGTTTCATCATAGCTGAGCAGCATGTTTTTTTTAACTACCAATGTAAACAAAATCATGTAGAGGATATAATCAAAAACGCATCTGCATGATCCAGAAAAACAGTTTTGTGGAATAAGGTACAGTTTCAATGAAAAAATTACAGTTTGGTGGAATATGTTACAGTTATTCCACCTAGAATATCATCATTTTATCCAAACCTACCAACATAAACGTCTGATGTACCGTTGTCACTTAACTTCATTGGTCAAACTGGTGTCAAAAACAGATCTTGCAAGTGTTTTAATGGGATTACTTATATTGAAAGAGATAGGGTGCAAGTTCTGACATAGGTAAAGAGGGTTAACTTTTCTGTATCTGTACTTGATAATAATATACTGTTTATGACATTGTTAGTGTGTACTTATTTTGATGGCTTTTAACCTCTTGAAATTACCTTAGGGCTGTTCCAGTAAAACATATACCCCCCCGGGGTAAGGCACTTTCAAATTCAACCAACCCACAACAGAAGCAATTTTAAAAAATTAAGATCCACCGTCAGATATGTTTTAATAAAAAAAACACTGCCCCCTACAGAAGCATATCTTTTTTTTACATAATTTCTGGCTATGGGTTAGTGGGTAGTAGAAGCGATTTTAATATTGGATTGGGGACAGAAGCGATTTAAATGACAGATGGCTGGAGGTAATCTACTGAATTTGTATAGATCATATAATCTACTGCATATTTTTATTTGTATTCATTAATTATAATCAATCTTTTGTCCTTTTGTTTTTTTGTCTGTCAGCCATGTATGTCTCTGATACTGTGAAATCACAGATTTTCTTGGTGGCTTATTATTTGTAGATGTTATTGATCAGTCCCTTAATACCCACTAATTTAATGTCCATGAATATAGATTTTATATCAGGGATTTCTATTCTAATACAGAAATCATGAATTTGTATCCTTACTAAACTGTGTGTTTACTAAAGTGATTGCTATGTTTTACTATTTTTCTTTGTTCTCAGACATGCTGCTTTTGATTAGAATAATAGTTAAACCTTTTATTGCTTTAAATGTGGTCAGATGCTATGATTCCCTTGTTATTATTTTTTTCAATAAATGCTTTGGTAAACTTATAATACATGATTTGTCAGAAAAAATCATTAATGCCTATGAAAGCGATGTTGCATTATTTCTGCCTAATGTTACACTATATCGTTTCTTGTAAGAACACATATTTCAGTTACTGACGTCTTATTTTCATGCCTTGTTGCAAAACTAATATAAAGTTTTAAAAAAAATTAAATATAGCAAGTCAAACATTTATATATCATAAATTAGATTTTAAAAAATGGATGAAAGTCAAGGAATCATTTTTTTCCCAGAGTACTCGTAAAATAAATGTCATTGCAGTTAACTGTATTGTCAACAGCATCATCATCATCACTGATGGCCTAGCAGTAACATTCTGCACTTTTAATCCAGTTGTCACAGGTTCTATCTCCCACTTCTAGTCTTTCATACGAGACTTGTACCTATGGTCTGAGGGGCTTTCATGGCAGAGTATAAGATGCTTGTCTTGTGATACAGATCTGAGCGGCTTCCATGGCAGTGGTACAAGATGCTCGTCATGTGATTACTTGCCTCCAATGTGTAAATGAGAATGTTGCCAGTTACTTGTGGAAGGTCAGTGGTTCTACATAAGTGGTGTTTGGTGTCTCAAAAGTACTTGGATTTTCTTCAGCAGTAAAACTAGCTGCCATATATAGATTCTCTTGATCTGAAAATGGTGTAAAGGCCATAATGATCTACCGAAACTGGAGATCTCATGTCTAAATGACTTCGGCTGTTGGAGATAAACATCAAATAAACAGAGGCTCCATGTGCCCTAGTGTACTTAGGTGCTTGCTTTTACAGATCACTTGCACATCTCACAGAGTAAGTTTTTGTCACAGATCAACCAATTTGGGTTGGTGGTCCCTCAGGGTTCTTCCTCCACCTAATATACTGTTAAACCCCCCACCTCAAAAAACAAACCAAACCAAACTAAATGAACCAACTAATCAACTGTGGCAACAGCAGCAAAGGTACTAGCCCTTCATTTTTGCCACAGCTGTATGAGTGTATAAATTTTGACTCCAGTAATTTTTGTAGACCTTTGAATATTGTCAATTATGCCTTTCTGACCATTACCTAAAAGTCATCATCAGCTGGTACAAATGGATTTTTCATGGTGAGCATATGAGATGGAGAAGTCTTGTGCAATCCTGCATCACACGCTGCTGAAGAGTTTACATTTTAGCTCACTTAAAGTTTCTCTAACAATGTCCATTGTTCCAACCAGCACTGTTATAACTTATTCAAGCTATGTTCAGCGATATCTGGAGATGTGCATCTGTAATAAATATTTGTAACAAAGTATGAGAAAGCATCAGTGTTTTTCAGTGATGCATTTGAACTGAGCAACAACCAGAATCAACAAACCAAGAAATGAAATTCACATCTCTCAGCCAGATGTACAGTGTATAATCATAATCTACCAAAAGATTTTTCAATCTTTAAATTTGCCAAGTTCTTTTCCAACCATACTGATTCTGTGGACATAATCACCAGAATGGACAGAAACAGACCAGAACGGATATAACTAGAAAGTTAAAATCGATTTGAGTAGCTAAATTCACGTGGTTCAGTTAACTGTACATCCTTTATTGTCTTCCCTTTGATGTAAGTTCTTACTGAAGCTGAGAAAAAAATGTTGCAAACATAAAAAAGAGGCACACTTCTACTCAATATTGTTGTTATTATACTTCTCCATTCCAGCCTGCTCTTATGATCTTGTTCCCCCACATACTGTTTGTCATGTTTATGATATGTATCTAAATTTGTCACTTGCTTTTCCTACTACTATACTAATTGTTTGTGAATATGCATATCAATGTGAAATGCAACAGGGAGACTAAATCCAAGATAGAAAACCTTTACATTTCAGGATGTATTCTGCTTGGATTCCATGTTTCTGCACAAAACTCAAGAGTTCAAGACTCGCTGTACTAATTCAGTTCCCATTGTAAACCCGTGCAAACACCATGATATGAAAATAAAACAACTTAAAATTTCGAGTGCTCATGATCAAATTTGTATCAGTATAGACAAATCTATGACGACAGCTTTTGTGAAAAGAAAACCATAACAGCTGCACCATTTTCTGGATCTACACAAATTTGAAATGTGTGCTTTAAATACTACACCAAAGAGTCAGGTGCTGATTTCAGTAATGAGTCTTCCAAACTCAGGTCTGTAAAGGGACAGCAGTTATGTTAATAAAACAATGTCCCTGACTTTTTTCAATTACAAGTAGGACAAGCTCTCAAAAGATTCTTTTTACTAAAACCTTACTTTCATTATCAACCAATCAGGGACTGTCAAACCATGTATACTTTATTTTATCTTCACCGATTTATAGTATGGTTCTCGTTCTTTCATATCAGTAGTAATTCGAGTTCTTGAACAACTCTCAATGGTTGTATGCTTTTTTCGATCATGCCGACTGGACACACTGTAAGATAATGGTTAAGTAACAGAAATACAATGGGATAACCAGAGACCAATAAAATCAAATAAAATTGTCAAGTTATCTCCCCTGCAGGGATGCTGCCAGGATTTCAGGATTTAATCTAAATTTTGTGTGTGTGTGATCTCCAATGAGGATGTGATGGCGGGAGGAATAGCCATTGTTAAATATCTCCCTAGCACTTAAATATCTGTCACTCTTTCTTACTGTTCCATCTGTTAAGGCTCTACTGAAATCAAAATACTCAAAGAGATGTCATCTCTAGTTGTATAGTGATTATTACTGTGATGTCACTGGGCATGGTCATATGGTTGTGGTGGGGTCTTGGTTGGGATGGCGGAAAGACCATAGGCTTATTCCATATTTGACAGCTAATTACGATGTTGTCAAAAGAATTAAACTTTTTCTAACAATTCATTTGGACTTGGATTATATACTTGATTCAAAGTCAATGAACAGGTTCTAAAATTGATGTATTAATTTTGGAGCCATGTTCCTCCATCACATTCAAGATCTGAATATACCAAAGGTGAAATTAGAACAGTTGCATCCTAAATTACTATCATGGCAACTTTAAATATTATTTAATGTGAGACTTTAATGCCAGAACTCATAGCGTCAGTAATTTTTGGGTTAAAAAATAAATTTCTTCTCAAACAATTCAATTTGGTGCAGATTACATTGTTTTTTAATGATACTGAGAATTCTTGAGGTGTAAAAATTGCACAAGAAACGAACATCAGATCAGGAAATTAATACCACTTGGGAAAAACTGATAGGAATATGCAGAAATAATGATACCGGTAGTATTATTTAAATGGAATATGTGGTTACAATACGAGTGCTGGTTCTATAACTTTGCAAAATACATCTCGTACAACTATTCTGTTGTTTCTAACAACACTCTGCAATATGGTAATAATTTTTGCAAACAAGAAGTGGACCCACTTTTTACTTTAGTCCCTTGCTAATTAATAGTTTTAGATTTTACAACAAAACTAAGCACATTTTACCTTTTGACAATAATACATGATCACAAATATTTAGATTGTAAGAAAATTCAAGTTACAAATTTATTAAAAGTACTGGTACCAGTCAAACTAAAGGAGATGTTAAAAAAGAATCAGGATCAACAGATTAGTAGTGTAGTAAAGAATCCATATATCAGAATGACATCAAGTATTTTTTCATCGTTTTCATCATTAGTTAATGACACTGCTTCAAAATGTTGTGTACTAGATAATAGTAATCCAATTTGTAATACATATACAAAAATGATGGCTTGGAACTAGGTGCCAAAAGGTCTGCAGAAAATATCAACATCATCAAAATATACATAGGAATAACCAAACACAAACAGGACAAATTTTATCCATCTTGCTTTGAGTTTACACATTTCAGTCAGTTTCTTATGTTTAATGTCATTAAATTTTTGCACATAGAGAGCATGTATTTCATTTGGTAATACATCTGCATGATATGAAAGTTTGTCTCGTTATTCTTTTGATCTTTATGGTTGTGCAGTTTTCTACATCTCACAGGTATGGCCCCATGGGTATTCTCTCTTTGATATCTCTGTTCCAAAAAAGAAAGTTTTCACTAACATGAACTCTGCCAAAGATTCACTTCCTTGAATCAGTGCTTTGCTGCCTCTTATGCTAGCTTTTTTTTTTCTCTTCCATAATGCTGTATTAGGGTTTTGAAGTCCAACATTCCCACAGTCTGCTTGTTTAGACATGGGTATCTTTAATAAATATAACCGGCATAATGTCCTTCCCACAAGCAGCAGAGGAGGTCAACAGACCATTTTTGTTCGAGACCTTATTTATGAAAAATAAGCCTTCCTACGAAAAGGAAATCTTAAGGTCAATAACGTTAAACCACAACCTCTAACTAGTTATCTCATTTTGTTACTTTTCTCTGACGTGCGTTTCGTTTACGCGCTGGTCACTCAACGCTGGTCGTTCACCTCCTCTGCTGCTGTAAATTAAACAGCCATTATAAATATTATCAATAATGATTGGAGAACCACACTCAGCTAGATTAGCTCGAGAGCGACTAGATGCAATCAAAAAATATTTACCCGTCCGTGATTTAGTCAAACAACAACTACAAGCTCGTCAGGAGTCTCAGGTGGAATTTGCAGAAGGTGCAGAACAATTATTTAAACCGATTGTCGAACCAACAAAGAAAATTGTTACAGCAACTGAGGCAACACAAAGAGCTCTTGAAACATTACCTGTTGATATTGCTGGCCGTATTCAAGCAGCTCAACCACAACCACAACCACAACCTAAACCACCAAGAACCAGAATTAAGATAATAGATAAATTTACACCTGAAGGTATTGCTGCTATCAAGGACCCAAAGCAAGTATTTGATATTGCCGCGTTTGGATATTATGAAAGACAAAAATATGTAAAACCAGAACATGTTAAATCTCTAAGCTCTGCCAATTGGATTAAGGATATATATCGCATCGCTACTAATACTCCGGAAATCAGATCTAATGAAGATATTAGAAGTTTTAATATCTTTGATAATATTGTACATGATCATATCGAAAAAGTTAAAAAAAATTGAATTACCATCACCACAACGACAATTTGAATTACCATCACCACAACGACAATTTGAATTACCATCACCACAACAACAATTTGAATTACCATCACCACAACAACAACGAAAACAACCATTATCGCAACAATTTCAAGAAATGATGAAACGATTTCAATCATTACGACAACGACAACCAGTCAAAATAACAGAGGAAGAATATCAAGATCCTGGAATCGCTAGCGATTCTACCGGCTCAACTGGAAGTGGTTTAGGAAGTGGCTTTATTACTTGTCCCAATAACGTCCTTGCTGATGTTGATCGACTAGAAATTCTCATTGGAGGAAAACGAGCTGGTAATAAATCCCCAGAAATCATTAATGAAGCAGCTGATATTTGTCAACGATTATTTACAGGTGGTGTTATGGATATTAATGTGTATCGGTCCCTTATTAATGAAATTGGTGACGATTATCATAGTGACTAAGTATGTAATTAGATGCAATTAGTGATAAAATCACTTAATAATAATATGATCATACACAATGCTCATAGACCAACCATGGTCAGGGTAATAAATTCAAGATTACCAGTATACAAAACGACCTACGGAGATGGACTAGGTGATGTTGTTCAAGGTTTATTTAGAAGGATAGCCCCAAAAGCAATACCGCTTGCAAAGCAACTAGGAATGAAAGCTATTGATGTTGTTCGTGAAAAAGGTATTGGCGCTGTTGGTGATGTTGCTAGCAAAGCATTCTCAGCAATCAAGGATAGACTAGCGTGATTAATACGACGAAAACCTCAGCCAGTAAAATTACCCAGCACTGAAGTGATGCCCGCAAATATCAGTAAAATAATAAGCTGCTAATCAAAAACAAGCAGAGTTGGCTACCAACACTAATATTGGGTTAGAAAAAGAAAAAAATATAACCGCTAGTCTGATAGCAGGAAGCGGTCTTCGTGTTAGACGAAGACGATAATAATAAAGATGTTCAAGCGTATATCTGATCCCGCGTTTGACATGGATACACCAGTTTTAAAAGATGAATCTGTGAGCGATTATCAGTATTACTCTTACGACGCACGTGTACCTGACGAGCGTGGAAGAATTGAGATACAAGTTCAAGATACAAGCAAATATTTCTTACCCACTGAAGCATTTATTGAAGTAGAAGGTGAAATTTTGCGAGCTGATAATACTCCATCCAACGCTGATGTTAGAGTTGGTTTTGTTGATAATGGCATCATGGCATTGTTTGAGGGTGCTATATACATGATTGATGGAAAAAATATTGAAACAATCCATAATGATGTAGATGTTGCCACGACGATACTTGGTCTTGCGCGATATAGCGATGATTATTCAAGATCAGCTGGTCCATCAATGATGTTTGTAAAGGATACTTCTGACTACCCTGACAACAGACAATATGATATAAGACGACCAAGAAACTTCGCCGGTGCCGCTGATGCTGATGTAAATCCGGTGGTTCATGGTGCTAATCCAGAATTTAACTTAGGATTTTCAGTACGTTGATCAATGTTACAAGGAAACAGAAGAGCGTTTTCATGTGCAATTCCATTATCACATATATTTGGATTTTGTAGAAATGTTAGAAAAGTTATTTTTGGAGCCAAACATACAGTTGTACTTGTGCGAAAAGCTACTGATGATGATGCAATATGGCGACCTATTGGTGATGCTGGTAAAGTAATTCTGACAAACCTTTCTCTGTGGATGCCAGTAATGACTCCAACAGTACTTGAAGAAGAACATTTACGTTCTTTTATGAGTCAAGGTGGTAAATCAATGTTATCATGGTTGACAATGACCACAGATTCTATCCAGAGTAACATTAATGGTTTATTTACATGGCAAATAACTTCTCAGCGAGGTGTTTCTGCCCCGCGACATATATTTATCGCGCTTCAAAATACTGCACGAATAAATAATCGAACACGAAGTATAATGATATTTGATCAACTCGGTGTTTCTGAGGTTTCTTTAAGGATAAACGGACATCAAGAATCAGCTGAAGATATTTTATTGAATTTCGGTCAAAATCATGTAGCACGTGTATATCATCGATTAATGACATTCATGGGACGTGATCAGAATATTGATTCTGGTTTACAAATATCACAGTTAGATTTTACAACATTATATCCGATTTATTACTTTTCGCTGGAACATTTAGATTTAACTAGACAGTCCGTCATTGACATATATTTTCGAGCTCATGTTGACAGAGATGCTGGAGTTGCTAATTACAGAGCAATTGCTGTTATACTCAGCGATAAATCAGTGTTACTTGAAGGTGTTGGTGGACGAATGAGAGTTATTGATGCCCCAGTAGAAAACATGTAATTAGATCACTCATAATAATTATAAATGTCATATCTAGTTAATGTCAGTCTGACTCCTGGTCAGATTAAAAAGCTACAATCATCATCAAAAAATAATTGTGCGGCAAAAATATCACTAAAGCGAGAACAAATCGCAGGTGGTCCGAATAAGCTATCATTATCAGAATGCCAGGATAGGCATTTCAATGAAGCAAAAAACATTAAATAAAGGTATAAAACTTAATCTTTCTGCGAGTGTCATTAAAGACATCGTTAAAACGGGTGGCATATTTCCACTTCTTGCCGCGTTACCAGCAATAATAGCCGCTGCAGCCCCAGCTGTTGCAAAAGCAGCTGCATTAGGCGCTGTTGGAACCACTGCTGGAATGGCGTTAAAGAAAGCAACGGGTCAAGGAATTATGCACGCAGAAAACTTAAAAAAAAGATCACAGGCAAAACAACACGGAAGACGTCTAAGAGCACCAAACGTGCCACAGCCGGGCCGTCTAAGATTATCAGGCCCAGCATACGGTCGCGGTCTAAGATTGCCAGGGACCCCATATTCATGGTACGGAAAAGGTCTAAGACTGCCCCGGTGACATCGTCATCGAGTTGATGATTCTTCCTATGTCTAATTTTGATTTACTTAATGCTGCTAAGCAACTGGATATAAAAAAAACTTTAGAGGAGTTTTTATGCGTGATCAATTACCTACCGTTGCAATGCAACATGAAACTGGTATTATTAATCTTGATAAAAACTCTGGTCCAGGCACTCATTGGGTGGCATATGCAATTGATCCACGTGGAATTATTTATTTTGATTCATATGGACTGGCACCACCAAAAGAACTTTTAAAATATGTTAACACAATACGAAGTACTGCTATGCAAAGTAAGAATTCGATGCGTTCTAAAATCTGGTATTCAACATTACCAACACAAAAATTAACGGATCCGCCAATATGTGGTCGAGAAGTACTCGCTGTACTTGATGCTGTATCAAAATCAACAACGCCACCTCATAAAGTCGTGCATGAATATACTACGTTGTCACACTTAAACAGATATTAGTAAATATAATGGTAGATATTTATGGAAGATCTTCTCGCAAAGCTCAGCAGCAAGTCGATTTATCTAAATATGCAACTCTTGATCAGCTCAGAAATGAAATCGATGATTTATTAAATATCACAAGTGTGGATCAAAATGAAGTCGTTGTTTTTCAGAATAAACAAGGACGATTAAAAACAAGTAATATACAACTGTTAGATGTTCTTATACGAATTCCCACCGCGGTTATTAATAATATCGTTACTTTTGCTGATCAAGGTAAAATACAAGATTCCGGTAAGTCAGTTAATGATTTTATCAAGCAAGCTGGTGATTCATTCACCGGTACCATTATTATGAATAGAAATAAAATTATAGACCTTGGAAACCCAGCCGCAGATACAGATGCAGCAACAAAAAAAATACGTCGATGATCAAGAATCTAAGTACGTATTAGTCAACGGTGGTATAATGCATGCATTGCTCAACATGAATAATAATGGTATTAATAATCTTAGAACACCAGAATCAGATTTTGACGCTGCAACGAAGAAATATGTAGACGATAAGGAAATTCCTATGACAACTTCGTTAGCTACAATCAGTGATGAAATGACTACACTCAATACTAATTTTAATTATCAAGTACAAATGTTCTTAAATTTTCGTCGAAATATAAACAGATCTATTAATGATTTTTTTGGAAGTCCACCAAATGTTGATATCAAACTTGCTGACATTAACACGAAACTCAACGACATTGTCAGTGGAATACCTAATATTATTAAAAAAAACTAATCTGATTAAAATTCCACACGGACAAATTAAAAATATCGTGTACACAGTCGCATCAGGATCATCAACATGGACACCGCGCGATAACACTCTCGAACATACCGCAGAAGTAACTGGGTTATACAGGCTATCTGTGTACAGTTTGGAAATTACTGCGGCCACTTCATCATCACCGAATGTACATTATAATCCTCTACTGGTGATGCTAAATAAGAACATCAGAGAAACGTTTACGTTGACATCAACAGAAATGCCCCCGAGACGTTACTGGTGGTGTCTGGAATTCGTAGCTGAAACCCTCAATTAATTACTTAATTAAATGACGTTGTCATTGTATAATGAATCAAGTGACGGAGTCACTTATCGACGTTCAACGTCACAGATACAATCAAGTATGTGAGTGTCAAACCAAACTAAAAAATATCATCGACGATTATACAGTAAAAGTAAAAAAATATCGCAGACGTATGGTTGTTATTGATATAATTGTTTACTCAGTTTCTGCTGTTATTGCTGGAACCGGATTATTATTATCAACAATAACAATGACAGCACCTGCAGTTGTAACAATTGTCGTTTCAACTTCAACGATTATCGCAGGCATTCTCAGTATTATCGCTAAGAAGATATCTACATGTACAAATGATAAATTACACGAGTATATAATAAAACTATACACAGTAACAACATCTTATTCTAAACTATCATCGTATCTTTCGGCGTACCTCAGCGATGGTAAAATATCTGATGAGGAGTTCGCAACGATAATGAAAACCTACAATGAAGCATTTAGAATCGCTAGCGATTCTAGTGATAAAGTAACTTGTGATAAAGTGAAAGATTGAATTCCCGAGAGAACGCTCTGTGTTCTATTAAAATAATAATTAAATACGAAGTATTTTAAATAATGTCAACGTTAGAACTATTACAACAGATCGTCACTAATACAACGCCGTCAAAAACTACTATGATATCATTAAGTTCGACCAATCCTGAATTTAACGTTAACTTTCCAACTGCAATTCCAGCAAGTGAAATAGCATTAGCACAATTACGAGTTTATCATAGCTGGCCAAATATCAGGTCAAAATCGTTTGGTGGACTACCAGCAAACAATTCACTTGTATTTGCAAATAGGAATAAACCTGATGGAAGTCCTGATTGGCAAGTTGTTGGAATTTCAACGGGCAGTTATCAAATAGAACAGATTAATGATGAGTTCCAACGCAGAATTAAATCTATTACAGGAAAAGAATCCAAAATAGCAATCACTGTTTATCATTATCAGCGGCGATTGAAATAAATTCCCCTGATTATGTTGTAGATATTTATCAAAGTTCGATCAGATCAGTGTTAGGATGGCCTGATGTTCCTGACCAAAGGTCAAATGGAATTCCAGAACCAGCGCGGGAAGAATTTAAGACAAGCGAAAAAAGATTCATTAAAGATCCAGAAGATCGAAATAAAGATCCATGGCATTATATAGGATTTGAATTCGATCCAAGCAACGATGTAAATTACTTTACTGATTTTGACGGTAAAAGGATCCCCAAGATACAAAGATCAGCATTTAATATCATCGTAGTCGCCGGGAAGCAGACAGAGATTGTTGATGAAAAACATTTTAAAGAAATTTTAGATGTTCTTAATCCTGAATACGATAAAACAATTAATAATTTAAGAAGTTTATTTATTTCATTATCACAAGATTATGATGATGATGTAAAAAATCAGATAATCGAAACAATAAAACATTTAAATGGGATCTTATTTGATTTATACATTGCCAATCGAAGTATTATAAACGTTGCGACCAATCTCAATGAAAGTCCTTACACAAATCTGAAACTTAAGCGAATATTTCTTGTTCATTATAAAATAACAGAAAAAGATTTACAAACATTTATAATACCAGAATTTGACAGAACTGCATTTGAAAAACAAATCAACGATGTCATTGATGAATATTTCCCTAAAATATTTTCAGCGTGGATAAAAATAGCCCCACCACCGGTTATTCTTAAACATAATAACGATCCATACGGTGGAGGCCGTCATATCTCGCCTGGTATTGTTAATATAACATCAACGATCGCAGTCAATCTAGTATGTGATGTAATTGATGGCAGCTATCAAGTAGATCTTTCAAAAAGTCTAGCCAGGCCCAGCAAGGATATATATTATATTCATTCAGTCCTCAAGCGCCACCCGGGTGGTTAATTGTATCTGAACCAATTAACCCCGTTTATCTACGTGTACATAATCCGTTATTATCAAGGATACATTTCAAACTTACAGACCAAATAGGACGTATTTTGGATTTGCAAAATGAGGTTTTAAGTATTAATCTATATGTGAGATCATAGAGCGTTATATCGCAAAAAAAAAAAAATATCCGAATCTAACTCGGATCAGAATAATTTTTTTTTTACTGGGGTAAATCGTAATTATCAGAATAAAATATTATAAATAAACTGTCAATTTTGCCAGGGATTTTGTTTAGCCATTATCACATTAACTCCACCTTCACTTTCATTTTCACAATACTCTCTTAACTGTCTTATACGAAAGTTCATAATCTTTTTCTGTTCGTATTCATGAGATAATTCTAACTTAATTTTGTCAATAGCTTGTGAGAGAGGTACAAACAGCTTTACCTGATTATCTGTAACTGTTGCCAGCGACTGTAACATTGCCTGCTGGATAAACTTCATGAATTTATAATCAGATGGCAAAGTGTATCTGTTCTCCAATTTCCTTTGTTCTAATGATCCAAAATCACACAGAATTTTTTCAGGATTAAGATTATCAGATATATTTATACCGTTATGTTGTAATTTTTTAATCGCAGAAATAATAACATTAATATTTTCGGAATTCATTATATTATAAATGTTTGTTTAATATAAAAATAAAATCAGAAAAATATTAATAAAATAAAAATAATAGTCCTTAAGGACTGTTTCAAGATGATTATATACATATGATTATGATTATATACATATGATTATATCTTAATTAAAGATAACCCCATGTGACCCCCTAGGTTGCCAAACAACATCCTAGCAGGATCAGAGGTCACATATAAACTTAATTCTAAGAACTTAAGTAACTTATCCTAGGACAGCACAGTTTAACCCCATGTGATCCCCTAGGTTGCCGAACAACATCCTAGCAGGATCAGAGGTCACATATAAACTTAATTCTAAGAACTTATCCTAGGACAGCACAGTTACATATAAACTTAATTCTAAGAACTTAACTAACTTTTCCTAGGACAGCACAGTTACATATAAACTTATTTTAAAGACAATACTACGGGCCTTCTCTACGTTCAATACAAATTTGCACACTTCCCCAATAATCAACCCAGGGAGTGCAAAATTGCACCCACCAAGTGACATGGTGGGAGAGTGTACAAATTTTTTATTGAAACATAGACGGGCTGGCTGACGCCGCCACTAAAGAAGAGAATTTTGGCATAAGATCACCTTTCGCCCGACAGTTTGCCGGTCACGAGAATCGAACCACGGACCTTGAATACGAAAATCCAGCGCATTAGCAATCGGCCACCGGACTTCAATATATACATAATGAAAATATTATTATATAGTTAGCGCGCAAGTATACAGAAAAAAATCACAATTATTGTAAAATGTATTGTGGATTTCTTAATAAAATCACAATTTTTGTAAAATGTATTGTGGATTTCTTAATAAAATCACGATTATTGTAAAATGTGAATTTATTTTCAGTTTCCAAATACTTGGAGAAACTACATACACAAAACCCACATTTCTGCCGAGTTAAAAGTCTGTATTAATCAGACGTTGCTAAGGATACTAAAAATAATCGATAGTTATATGAACACCCATGCCATACTCATTTCTAAAAATAACCTCATGTATACAATTTACTGCTGAGATATATTAGCCGATATAATCTAAAACAGACAATATGTGACTCAGGTTATCGGATTAGCTTGTTCTTATTAAATGTGTTTCTGTGTAATAGTAACACAAATTAGCTACATTCAATGGACTTCTTGGAAACATTAGCGTCCTATGGGACATTCAAACTGTATAAATCTCTATTGTTGTGTTATACATGTATTTTGAAGACAAATGGATTTTGCTGCTGACTAGTATACAACACAATTACATATCATTTTTATGAACGATATATTTATTTATGGATGAAATAACACATACAATAAGGAAAGATATATCGATACTTACGCAAAACAATGTGAGTTCCATTTTGACCAAAATTCCAATATATTGCTGTCAGTAGTACAACAAGTACGACAACTGCAAGATTTACTAAGTTATGCTTGACGGAGTTGTCTCGCTTAATCATCTGATACCATAGGAACATAGGCGAATCTGACTTTTCGTCCAAACCTTATTGAAAAAGTAGATTTTGTGATATTATTTGTCACGTATTTTACTGAAGGTGGTACTATGTTAAAATATTCACCAGCAGAATTAATTGATTTAAATATAATTTCTTGGCCAGTCTCTGTATTTACAGATTTAACAGACCTTGCGTATCGTGCGCCGCCAGAATTTCCGGACTTGCAATTTTGACTTTGTGTAACAATTCGCAAGTTATCAAGCGAGTTATCAAGTTTATCACCACTGATGTGATCGATTACAAGTCCATCTTTAATGACCCCATAAAAACATTCGTAGATGAATCTATGTGAGAAATAATTTTTATTTCCACTGGTATTAAATCTAAAATAACCAAATTTATCAACACTACCGACTGGTTTCTTTAATCTACAGTGCCTAATTACACCATCACGAGATGCTTCATAATTTGTAATGATTGGATGAATTACAAACTCATTTTGCTCCATTTATATACTAATATTATTTGTTTAAATCATTATTTTGAAAATCTAGCGAGATAATCTTCTTCGGTTTTTATAGGAGATTCACCTGAAGATGTTTTATGTTTTTTATCGTAATATCGTTTCAGCTCTCTGTATTTTTACCACCACATTGCACACACAGTTGAGTTTTTCCTCTGACTCCAACACCACACCGCACACACGGTTTTGGTCCTAGACTACCTTGTCTAACGCACTGCATGTGAAAACCGCAGAATTCATTTACGCATGCTTTGTTAGAAGGAGAAGTATATCCGATCATAAGCCAATTACACCGATTATTTGTTTGAATCATATAAAAGAGATTAAAATTCAATTTAAATACATATTTGTCTTAATTATAATAATGCAGGAATTATCCGCAATTGAACGTTCTGGAGCTAGATTTGATCTTGACAGACTGCCGAAATATAAATTTAGTTTTTCTATGCAAGATCAAGCTTTAACGAATAAAGATATAACAAAACGTATCCGTGAAGCCAAAAAGGAATTTCGCGACGATGGTGCGGCTCATGTGTGGTCGACATTCAGAATTGGAAATATTGTTAATGTAATGAATGACAAACGAGGAAGAGAGATTATTGACTACCTTGTTCAGAGATATTTTATTTTAATAAAATTTATTGTAAAGACAGACGATGACACTTGGATTATTCGTGACAAACGTGATTCTGTCCACATGCAGTCAGGAAATAATATTGTTCTTAGTAAAAATTCCAGACCAGGAATACTTACTGGTATTGACAAACCATATTACGAACGAGTATATCCTGTGACTGCGGTTGTGTATGCAATATATCCGTTAAATAATAAACCTAACGTTGGGGATCTCAAACCTATGAAATTGTCAAGAATAAATTGTGTAGCTGAACGGGTTACAGAACACTTCACAAACGCGATACGCGGAAACGGTTTAACGGATTTACGACGTAAAAAAATAAATACGTGGGCAGAAGCAGTTAAAGATACCGGAGCGTCTATCAGCGACGTTGCTGAGCTGGGAAAGAAATTAAAATTCCCAATAACAGTGAAGACGTTAACCGGAGAGATTTTGTACAAATCGAAATATGAATCAAGAGGAGCTTCGATAGATATTATTGATCATAACGCACATGCATGGACTGTGGCAGTAACAATATTTCCACGAGACAGAACGGTTAAATTTTATAATGGTTATGTATTTGATTTTATCAGAAATATCAGTAAAATTGACCCTGTATCTGTTTGGCTGTTTCAAAGTTCGGAATATGATTTTCATGATCAGTTTGTACGGTCTAATGGTGATATTTATCGTACAGAATTTCTCCACGAAGAAATGAAAAATCTTGCATTAAAATATACCTCTGATGATATTAAGGTTGGACAATTACTGAATAATTGTTTTACCGTTCCATCAGTTGCTGCTCACGCTGGTCAGGAGAAAAATTCATGGAAACCGACACGATTGGAATTTCTTGCAGATGACCAACACAGTTGTGTGGAATACGGACACGGTGGATTGTGGAATACTAAATACGATTATAATCACGTTATCTCAGTTGATATGGTAGCATGTTATCCTGGAAGTTTTCTTGGATACGGAGAATGTTCTAAATACTTTAAGAGATTTGGACATCCGACACACGAGATGACCAGAGTTGCGATAAACGGACCCTTACCAGATTTTGACTTAACCGGATTCGCCTGTATAGAGTCGTTCGAGTTTTACGGGGATCTCCATCCGATTGTTTATGCGTGGTTTGGAAGACATTTTTCAGAGCGACGTTGGGTTCCAATAGTACTAATACAGTACATGCTTGATGCTGGAATTTTAATGTCGTTGAGCGTGAGTGAAGGAATTATATCATACCGCGTGGAGAAACAAGTTTGGTTGCCAGAACCGGATATATTTAATATTAATGATGCTAGAAGAGATTTTTCTAATCTTAACGAAGATGATATTGTTAAAATTACTAATGATATACGTGAATGCAGAAGAGAAGGTGATGAGAAATTTGCAAAAGATCTCGGCAGAAAAATAATCGGTAAATTTATGCAAGGAGGATCATATGATCATAAACGAATGTGTACAAGATTAATCATGGACGATGCTGAACTCGATTTTATAATTGCTGATACAACGGAGAAAAACACGTTTATAAGTCGAAGTAATGCTTATTTATCAGACGGAACTAAATTAGGTACAATTGTGAGCTTTACTGATGGCGAGTCACCGCAGTTTACTCATTTAAGATCTTCGATGCTAGCGTATGTTTCGATAAATTTATTATCGATGATAAACAGATTTCCTCGTTATGCAGTCAGAGTCGCGACAGATTCATTTTATATAAATAAAAAATATGCGGATTCGTTAAAAGAATTGCATATTAACAATCATGCATCATGGGGCGAATGGAGAATAAAACATGAAGATATAATTAGTTATTCTGAATCTGCCGACGTTGAAATTGCGGAGACATATTAAAGAATAATCAAATACCAGGATTGTCATCGGCACCATCTGTATGTGATCCTGTGGCTAGACATAAAACCGTTTATCTTAATGGGTGTGGTGGTTCAGGTAAAACAACACACGCGATTGAATTATTTAATAATTGTTCAGATATGATTGTTTTGACACCGACACATAAACTCGCCAGAGAAATAAAAGAACGAGGAGTAAAATCATGTACATACCATAGTTTCTTTAGATGGTGCGGAGACGCATGGACTCCATCGCGGATGGGTGAGAAATACATTCCTAAAATTATTATCTGGGACGAGATATGCACGGTGTCGCTAGAGGTATTGAAAATATTTCTTGATTGGCTGCTGTTGAAGAATACTGCTGTGATAATGTGTGGCTATCATGGTCAACTACCACCTTTCATTGAATCGTCTCCACATGAATGGCTGAAAACATTTGTAGATTATTACGAAGAAATAGCTGATGACCATAGAGCTATTGATAAATCACCAAAAGAGTTTAAAAAGTTAATAAGACTACAGCCAGATAAAATACAATGTGAGATAATGCGTAAAATAATTCCAGAAACTTCTGTGAATGATTTTTGGACTTATTGGAGACCTGCTGATTTGATAGTTGCAAGTAGAAAAATAGTTCGCGATACACTTCAACAACAATTATTTACGTTACATAAAGAAAAATTTTCAAATCTACCTGTACCTTTGTGTTATCGCCCAGCAGATACTCGATGACAGAATGTTGATGTTGAGATTCCTGGTGGTGGAATACAAAATCTTGTGTTAAATGATATTGTTTTAGTTGTTGTTGATGTTGTTGAGAGCGCGTTAAGTATGGATAAATCGCCGTGGACGTTAGGATACGCTATAACGATTCACTCGTCACAGGGATTAACTATTACTGATACAAATATTTGGATTGTCGATGATCGTATTGAGTGATCAAATTTAGTTTATCTTTCAGTGTCTCGAGTCAGAAGAATATCTCAACTGGGCCGGGTTATCATGGATTGCGTAATAACCGAAGAAATCACTAACAACTTTGTCGATATCAATAAAAAATTAGCGAGTTATAAGCAATGTGACAAAAAAAATAATCGCGATTTTAATATTGATGTTGAGTTTATTATAACACTAAAACAACAACAGAATAATCATTGTGCAAGTTGTAACTGTAACATGCTGTGGCAGTATTCAAATAATAATCCAAGACAATTTACCGTTGATAGAATTAATAGTAGTCTTGGTCACAAACGCGAAAATGTGATGCTGACCTGTCTTGAATGTAATCGACGTCGAGGTGCTGGACGCTGTGCAAGTTTACAAAAGTGAGCGCGGTGGTAATTGTGTATCTTTAGCAATTATTTGTAATTGTTCGCGTACAAATCCACGCTGAGAAGCAGTTGAATCTAATCTGTAGATTGCAGGTCTACATGTGGACCTTACCACGCTAGAAATTTTGTGTGTGGTCACACTCCAGATAGGATCAGTTGCTCTTTTTCTACCTCCTTCAAGTTCACCAGGTTCATATAAATATCTTACAGTAACATTACCTAGTACTGGTTGAGAGGAAGATTTACGTTGTATTGGTATATATTTTTTGTGATCGCATTAGAAGGTTTCATAAAAGTTGCACGAGTCATTTCATTGTTTAACGCAGCTATCACACTTGGTAACCTTGCAACCCATTCACGAGATCTCTCCATGGACTTAAAGTCAGCGGATATTTCCTTTGCGTATTGGTATCCAAATATCCGCTCAGCAAGTGTTCGATTAAATCGTTCAACAATTGCCTGATCACGCTGAATTTCCGTGTGTCCTCGTCTGATTTTAACGTTATGTCGCTTCATCAACGATGATACTGCACCAAGAAATTCTTTGCCAGGATCAACCTG
>JAECUM010009321.1:0-120207 GCA_016617855.1 Megalonaias nervosa | reverse complement strand
TTTTTATATATATATATATATATATATATATATATATATATATATATATATATATATATAGTGTTTCTTGCTTTGCTCCCACTTCCCTACTCTGTCCAAAAGGAGAAGTCATTTCTCCCTAAAATTCAAGTCTGGCTTGACCCCTGCATATATACATACATATGCTACGTTGTCTTAAACTTTCATGATTTTATCTCCAGGAAGGAGAAGTCATTTGGGGGTCATTGAGAGAGTAATCAGTAAAGAATGTCAGGATTTTTTATATTTTTTATGTTAGTTAAAAGTCAAGAAGATATTAATCTAAGTATATTAAATGCATGCTTTGGTTCAGAATTCAGGTACATGTACCATATATATTCACTTATAAGGTTTGTCCAACTGCAGACTGCAGAGATCCAGATCTACCATTGCATAATGCAGCAGCAGATCTGGGTCTGTGTAGTTTGCAAGGAGTAATCAGTAAAACAAACAGCATAGACCTTGATATGTAGGTACATTATTCTATAGAAGATCAGGATCTATGTTGTTTGCAGTTGGACTTGACTTATAAGTAAGTATATACGGTAATTGACAAACGTAATGTACTTCCAAGCAGTTTCAGTTGACCTTGATAAAAGAAAATGATAAAGGATTAGGAAGAGCAAAGAAGTTTATCATGATTTGAAATTTAGTTTTACACTGTGATATCATTCTGGGAAACATATACAAGCTGAACACCAGTTGTTTGTTTGCTTTAAGGATAATTGTTATAAGTTTGCATTGGGGTTCTTAAGTTTAATACCTTCAGGAGATGTTCTTATTTCATCAACAGACTGATTAAATATACAAACTTTTGTTTCTTTTTTAAATATAGTACCTAGTCATAATACCTTTGGAGAACTATTGCTACTTTGCAAATCCAGCCCTCCTTGATAGGGTGCAAGGGACAGTTTTTATGAACAAATTTAATGCCACATTCACCAGCCCAGTATAGAAAAATTATAAAAAATAAAATACACAACTGAGGTCAAAAAGGTCCATATTTTGTGATAGCTATAATAAAACAAAGCATAAAAATATTATTGACTTGACCAAAGAAGTCAGTGGAAGTTCAGAGCAAACAAATTTATGCACCCCAATCCCAAATTTATATCTGCATTTTTCATGTCTGTAGGTCATTTTTGACACCATATGATGCAAAAACAAGCCCATTTCCTAGGTGACAATTCTGCAAAACATCGTATACTAAACAGGCTGATGCAGTTCAAAATAGTTGTCATCCAAGCCATTTTTGAGATATTCTACTTGCCCTGAACCCATGTTTTTACTGCTATGGGGGGCTAACTCTTCTTCCTAGCCAACTATTGGTATTTCACTATCTACATACTGCAGAGTAGCTATGGGAGGTGTACATGCCTACATCAATTTCAAGAACAACACAAGCTACAGATTAACAATCGGTGGAATGGTACTTAGTGCTCTCTACATCCACTTTGCTTCAACATAAGGTTAAGCTACAATTTCAGCCATTATCTTCTACCATTTTTAACTGCCAGATCAAAGCAGTCTGCAAACCAGCCACCAAAGAGACCAATTTCTCTCCCCCACAACAACAGTATTGATACAGGGACATTTGGGGAAATCAACTCATGGATGCAAGGGCCACACATAGGACACAAACCTCTTTAAAGCCCTCCTATTGAAGCTCCACCAGTTGAAAGCCACAGTTCTCACAAACCAAAGTGGATAAAACACAGAGAGGGTCCAATCATTTGCTCCAGCATTTCACTACATGACAGCCTCAAAATTTCAAAACAGTGACATCATCGGATACCTTCCCACAGATCCCAGTAGGAGGAGGAAGGCTCCAATTCTTTGCTGCTAAATGGAACAAGATTTGCAAAGATGATCAATGGACTTGACAAGTGGTTTCTGAGGGACTTAAAATTACTTTCAACACTCCTCCTCCTCTGTCCAGAGTCCCAACATCTACAAACATCCCAACAGACCCAAAAGCCACCACCTTGCAGCAAGAAATAAATTACATTCTCCAGGAAAGGCATCCTGTCATCTACCTAAGTGACCTATCCATTCATTCATGCTCCTTGGTTCTCAATGGAAACACCAAAGTGCATTTTGAGCACCGTCCTAGAGGGAGACTTTGCCATGTGGACTTAAAAGACCTATTCAAAAGGCTTCAAGGAAGTTCCTGTGATTCGCCTACAATGATATTGTATACCAATTCAGAGCACTCCCATTTGGACTCCACATCAGTCCCTGGGTCTTCACTCATCTGCTAAACTTAGTAATGGCACATGTCCAGACCATTTCAATGGCAGGAATATCAAGATACCTGGATAACATCCTGCAGAAACATCAGGTGAGTTATATCTTAGAACACAACATGATAACCCTTGTTACACTACTTACAATGTGGGGTTCCTTGTCAACAAGGACAAATCTGACCTAGTGCCATTTAAAAAATTTGTTCACGTAGGTATGGAGTTAAATACACAGGCAAACATAGTATGTCACCTCAGGAACAGGCATTGAAAATCTAAACCATAGTGGCTTCTTTACTTTCAAGAAAAACTCTGTCTGCATAGGAATTGCTTTACCTACTAGGCTTGCTCAACATGACCTAGATGCTTATACAAATAGCCGATCTGTTAAGCAATAGAATTAATTCATCATCAAACCGAGTGAATGATCGCAAACACTGCCTTGTACAGATTCATAACCTGATGATGGCTGGTTCAATCCAAATTCACTGCGAGGTTCTTTTGACTTCTTTGTGCCTGTAAGTCGGGGACCTTTCCACTTTTCCCTTTTTCCAAATTCTCAGGTGTCCCGCCTCTTTCGGCCTCCAACTTTGTGTGGTCACTTTGGTTTTGTAAGTACGTGATACGTCACGTAGATATTTCACGTAGGACGTCACGTAGATATTTCAGTGGCACGTCACATGAAGCTATCTCACCTTGCAAAAGTAAACAAAGGGACAACCTGAGTATTCCGTTAGGTACCCTACTGGGAAGAGATCATTACTTTCTCCTCTCGAGATTATAATCTGATTCTGAATAAATATTATCAGAATAAAATTAAATATAATCTGATTTAGAATAAATATTATAATCTGATTCTGAGTAAATATTATCAGAATAAAAAATAAATATTATAATCAGATTCTGAGTAAATATTATTCTGAGTAAATATTATCAAAATAAAAATAAACATTATTCTGAATAAATATTATAATCTGATTCTGCATAAATATTATAATCAGAATAAAAATAAATATTATAATCTGATTCTGAATGAATAATCAGAATAAAAATAAATATTATCAGAATAATAATAATCAGAATAAAAAATATTATCATCTGATTCTGAATAAATATTATAATCTGATTCTGCATGAATATTATATCAGAATAAAAAATAAATATTTTTTTTTTACTATAATCAGAAATGAATTATTCCCCCCTTGACTCTGTCAAGGATATCATGAATTCTGCCAGGGGTTCATTTAGCCATTACCACAGTCACTGGTCTAGTACTTTCACTGTCACTATTTTCACTACAGTCACTGGTGACAGCGCTTTTACAATGGATCGTTTGACGATCCAACATAATCTTTCTCAACTGCCTTACACGATTATTCACAATCGTTTTTGCTTTGTATTTGTGGAATATTTCTGATCTAAGTTTTTCAATAGCGTTTGCGAATGAAACAAATTTTTCAACTTGCGTGTCATTGACTGTTGCCAAGGATTCTAGCATCTATCGATAAATCAGCTTCATGAATCTGTAATCAGATGGTAATGTATATTTATTTTCAAATTTTCTTTTTAATGATTCAGAATCACAATCTTTTCAGGATTAAGTTGATCAGAAATTTTTATTCCGTCATGTTGTAATTTCTCAATTGCAGAAATATTAGTATTAATATTTTCATAATTCATTATATAATAAATATTTGTTTAAATTAAAAAATAATTTACGCAACTATAAATGTATATGCAGATATAACAAACAAATGTTTTACTTACCAGTTCACATACAAATCCACTCACAGAATGACCACGGAGAGAAATTCTGGCTGCCTTTTTTAGCATCATAACGACTACGCGGAATTTCCAGAATAAATCGATCATGTGATTTTTTAGAAGGCAAAGAAATGCCTACGCAGAATTTCCAGAATAAATTGATCACGTGATTTCCAGAATAACGCTATAAAAGGTGGATTTGTACATGGGCAGGTAAGTAAAGATATTTTTCTTGAATTATCAGGTGTATAATAATAGGCCCATCTGGGTCTGGCAAGACGCAATTGTTGCTTAATCTGATAATGAGATGGCTCAAGTGAGATAGGTTATATTTAGTAGCACCATCTGTTGATGATCAGAGATGTTATGAAGTACTTAAGGATTTTAATGAAAATGCAAAGTCGTTGTATGAAGACGGTGACGGTTATGGTGTTGTTAATTTTATTACCAATATTGACGAGGACCTATCTGTAGATGACCTCGATGGATGAATTAATAATCTCGTAGTATACGATGATGTAATGCTAGACAAACAATCAAATCCTGCCAGAATATTTTCCAGAGGCAGACACAAAAACACAGATGTAATATATGTTACCCAGCATTATACACAAATACCTAAAATGATCAGAGATAACTGCAATATTTTAGTTGTGTTTAATGGAGTTATACACATACTGTGCGAAACATTCATCAGACTTGGTGTTCAGGGGACATGGACATGATTAAGTTCAAAAATTTCTTTTAAAAACACAAGCTACTCCACATGGATTTATCACAATAAATTTACATGACCCTAGGTCGAGGTATCGTATAGGTCTTGATAAAATTTTTGGTTGACACCACAGCAGCAGAGAGGCTGAACGACCAAAATTGAGTGACCAGCAAGTAAACGAGTTGCATACAAAAAAATGCAAGCATCAGTGATAAAGTAACAAAATGAGCTAACCCAATCGGTCAGTTAGAGACTTCGGTTCAGCGTTATTGACCTTGTATTTTCAGTTTCGTAGGAAGCTTTATTTTTCATAAATAAGGTCTCCAGCAAAATGGTCTGCTCAGCCTCTCTGCTGCTATTAGAGACAGCATTTAAAATCTAAAATTGAGTGCATATTGTATGGTGTCACTTTGCTATCTGGATATGATGATAACTTTCTGTTTGCTACAGATCTGAGGAGGCTTAATGGCAGAATGATGGACCCATACCTAAAAGGATGCTAGTGTGAATTTTGCCATTGGATCAGCCTTTGTCTGCTACAATGACGTGTCCGTGGTCATGGAACTTTCCTCCAGTTGTCTCTGCATTAAATAACCTATTTGTGTTGATGTACTGTAAAATAAAGTATAAAGTCTTCATTGTATTTTGATCTATTTCAAGTGGTGACCTGGTTAATTCCTGATATAACCATACGCGTGAGAAACTATATCTGAAGTCCACAGGGATCAAGGTTCAGACACATTGCCATGTATATGGTAATTATCAAACAGTTTTTATGTAGTCCTACAAAGGTGAATAGCTACCATATATACTTACAAGTTAGTCTAACTGCAAACTGCATAGATCCAGATCTGCCATTGCATAATGTGCTGGCAGATCTGAGTCTGTGCAGCTTGTTGAGTTAATTAGTAGAACAAACAATATTGACCCTGCTCTGCCTATGCATGATGTTGTTTGTGGTGAGTGGTTGAACCCAACTTGTATCCAATTATATACCAAATACAGGACACCCGTCCCACTTGGTCTATCATCAGGTGATATCATCACACATGTACTGTATCAACAATGCTGTCCAGTTTCAAGTCCTGTTTGGGTATGTGATTTATTACATTCACTATAGAGAAATTGCAAGTTCCACTCAAATACCACCATTTATTCGTAGTTGCTATTCAAAATTCAAAAAAATTTGTTGGCCTGTCCTTTCATAGACTGTGTGTAAAATCATTGTGTGGCAACATCTTTACAATTACGTTTGTGTGACCTTGGGCAAGGTATAAATACCGAGTAGTATTTCACCCTCAGACCTACCACATTCTGCAGGGAGATGCATCATATATGTGTCTATTTGGCATTGGTTTCTTCCTGAGGGTTGGGTAAGTTCCAGGGGTGGTGACTTGCATTTGGTTCCCTAGCTTTTTGAGTATGAAGACTCTTATTGACATCAAAATATTTTGTGGACCCCACATGCTAATAGTTTGCTTTCAGGCTTTGGAATAACCCCTACAGCCCCCCACCCCATGGGGGTGGTTCATGGCCCACAGTTTGGGGACCACTGCTCTAGATATGATCAATTTAAGTCTTTTTTTGAGGTATATAGAGTGATAGGAGTGCATGGCTTAAATTGCTGATAGTATGAATATGAAAGGAGTCCCAGGGTCAAAAAGTAGCACTCCTTGGTAAAGTGTCCTGTATAATATAATCAATGACACAGTTGGTTTTCTAACATTATTTTGTTATCTCCATGTTATCTCTCAAGCAGTAGGGACAGGGAATTCATATTATACCTCTCTTTTTACTCTGATCTTTCTATCCATCATTCTGTAATTGCGCTAAAGCTTGAAAGTATTATTTTTAAAGGCCATGTGACTTACGGTTATCAAAAAGTGTGTCAGGTTCCACTTAAATGGTTTCATCAGTAAGGTCAGGTGTAATTTTCAGGGGTTTTTTTTCTCATGTCAGCATAACATGACTTTGCCCATTGAAAATGTACATTATATCATTGATCGTCAAATTTGATTGTCATAATAGTTGGTTTCGATATGTCAAGGTCAGTGTTAAAGGCCATAAAATTTGTCACCTGATATAATGACATTAAAATATAATTAATGTTTTACTTCATTTACCTGTGTATGATGCTAAAAGAGTTGCACACAGCAAAGACCACCGCTCCGGTGGCCTAGTGGTTAGAGCGTCCGCCTCCGATGCAGGAGGTCATGGGTTCGATCCTCAGCCGAGTCATACCAAAGACTTACAAAAATGGTACTAACAGCTGCCTCGCTTGGCATTCAGCATTAAGAGGTTAGTGTTAGGACTGGTCGACCTGGTGTCAGGATAATGTGACTGGGTGGGACATCATGCTACATGTCCGCGGCATGATGCCCCAGTGCTAGACATCACTATAAACTGCCACACTGCAGACATCGTAGCGATATGACTGAAAAATTGTTAAAGCTGCGTTAAAAATCCAAATCACATACTCACACACACAGCAAAGATCCAGATCTCCTGTAGTGTAATGCACTTGCAGATAGGGTCTATGGTGTTTTCTTGAAATTGTTAGTGGAGTTATATTCCCTTAGTTGATGAGGCATTATGTAGCAGCAGATATACTATATATATACTGCAACTGCAAACAACATAGATCCTGATATGCCATTGCATACTGAGCCAACAGATCAGGATCTGTGTTCTAATAATTAGGTCCAACAAGCAACATGGACCCAGATCTGTCTGGGCATTCATTATGTGATGGCAGGTGTGGGTCTGTGTAGTTTACAGATGGATTCAGCATATAAGCAAGTATGGCCCTCCCCCATTATAACACACCTCATTAGAATGTGAGTTTGTACTATGGACCCCATGACCAGAATCATACCAATGTATAACAATGTGGGCTGTGTGAATCTTAGTCTTCAGGGCTCAAGCTAGACTTGAATTTTAGGGAGAAGTGACTTCTCCTTTTGGACAGAACAGGGAGAAGTGAGGGCTGAACAGAGAGAAATGGACACAAAGCAATACATGCAATATATATATATATATATATATACCATATACCTCTGCATCTATATATATATATATATATATATATATATATATATATATATATATATATAAAGTGTGTTCTCTTCAGTACTTTACTTTCAAGTGGAAAATACCTAGGCTTTGTTTTCTATGAATTGTATATTTTTCTGAATATATTTGCTTGATTATTTACAAAAATGTAAGCTAATGAACTGGTTCTTTAATGCCAGACACAGCGATTTTGCCATTTTTTCCTCGTTACTGGTTCACTTACAGTTTCAAACTAATTTTATGATGAAATAGTGTACAAAAGGCAGTTAAAATATGCAGATCACCAATTCTATTCTTAAAACACAAATTACTATTTACATAGTACATTGTATTGATAAAGTTTCGAAACACAAGTTTGTATGTTTTTTATCATCGAAGAATAACATGCATAAATCGGCATTGACAGTTGCTAACTTATTTGGGAAAGGAATAATGGTCAGTAAGCTATCAAACACAAGCCTGTGAATGTGCAAGATTTTTGTTTGTCAGTGTAATTGATATCAACACTAGGCCTAGTTACTGATGGCTTGATGAATACATTTCATTACAACACAACACCAACTAACCTGGCTAAGGCAAGTTGGCATCTCAGAAAGCATGGTCAGTCAATGTACCCCCGAAAAAATCACAGCGCAAAGCTGTTTTAGCTTTCCTAACAGAAGAAGATGAAGTTTACATTTTTAGGCGACTTAGTCACCCACTTTGCCTGGTAGCATGACCCCTGAATCTTATATCTAAATTTTCTTTTCGGAACACACTTATTTCAGAAAATGTTGATATTGCTTGCTAAAACATGGTTTGGTATATTACATTTCTCTTAATATATCATGATTTTGTACATATAGCAGTTCTCTATATAACATGGTTCAGTGCATAACACGGTTGGCAGTTATGTCCCCCAACTGTTGCATTATGACGGAGAGTTGTTTGTATGGTAAGTTCAGTGTGTTTGGGGCTTGGCATATGGCATAACATGAACAGATATACATAACAATATTTGCATTGAAGATGCTTTTACTTTGGATGACTCATTGTCATTTAATTTGCAGTAATTGATGTCATTTAATTTGCATTAAATGATGTCATTTAATTTGCATTAATTCATGATATTGTACCATTAGAACCGATACAGCTGAAATGTCGATCTGTTATTCTGAAAGAAATTGAATTTGAAAATTTTTCCTTTAAATCCTGTAATAAAATGATTATAGAACTTTGTTTCAGTTAATATGAAGTTTCACAAATTAGTAAACCTCTCATTATTGTCCACTCCACATTGGTCAGTATGAGGTTTTCTTGTTCATAAAACCTGACATGCATCTCAACAAAGGTCAGTATATATACATATATATATATATATATATATATATATCCAAGAAGTTTACTCCATTTGTATACAGTTTACCCTTGGCTATTTCGAGAGACCACATGTCTTTAATGGCCACTGCCATGGAGATGACCTACTTTGAGGGACCAGATTCTGAATTTTAAGAATTATTTGTTCTCTAGCATTTTGACCATTTTCTTGAATCTCTACCTATCTTGAGAAATCCCTTTTTTGTCAACATATGGGATGGTCTCTCAAGGCAGGTTTTAAGGTATATATAGATGGTCTGCACCAGTTGCTGCACATAATTAACTGCATGATTGTTTTTATGACAATATTTGTTGTTAGCAGATACAAAATGTGCCTTACAGTAAGTTTAATCTTTTCCCACTGCTGCGTCAATAACTACTGTACAATGTCAATACTGATGTACAGTGTCAAGAAAACAAAATGATTATGCAGTAACTGGTACAGGGCAGCATGTAGATGTACTGAACCTAAGGGGTGTGACACCTGTACAATTCTGTTACAGTATATAAATACTGTATAGAATACATAAAGCCATACTGTGAGTTGAAAGTTTTGATTCTAATTCCCAACTATTCCACTTGTAGGTATAGGAAGAGAATATGCTCTACTTTTTGCTGAGAGGGGAGCTGCAGTTGTAGGTAAGTTTTTGACATTATCCTTGGTACATTATTTAGTATTGTTGGTATGTCACATTACTGTACAACCTCATTTACCCAAATATTGCTCATCTGGATTTTCAGTGTATTTGAAGAATCTGTATCTGAACATTTATCAGAATGTTTTTTATGTACCCATTTTTTTCATGTACCCCAATGTTTTTCATGTACCCAATTTTTTCATGTATCCCAATATTTTTCATGTACCTCAAAGAGTTAGATAAATGAGGGTCTTTTGTTCTCAAAAGATATCTTGATATAATAGACATGTGAAATAAACCTTAGTACATATCCTTAAAACTTGGACATCTTTATCGATGGTATTTGTCAAATGTGGTTAGTTTTTGTCCCTAATGCCAACTTTCAGTGCTTGTGAAAGACAAAATGCTTTGCCACAAATTAATAATTATGAATTTCTCCTTTAAATACATTACCTAATCGCATTGCATTAGGACAACTTTACGCTGCCTCTGAATCCAGCCCTTCTGTAAAGATGAAAGACTTTCTGTCTACACATTACATAGACGAAGGGAAGCAACTCTTATGGGTTAACTTCCATTCTTACCCCTAGGTGGCCACTGTTATAACTGGTTTTGTCAAGTTTTACTTTTGCTGGCATTTGCTGAGATGTCCTTCAAGCAATCCAGTTAAATTCTATAAAATTTATAACAAATTTAATTTTCCACATTTGCTGCATGCTGCACAAGACAGCTATACCATAAAGCATATAATGTCTTTGGTAAACTGTTCCAGCTGTACGAATGGGTTGTCTAGACAGATTGCATAGCTGGCCAACCATACCACACCAGCTGGCCAGTCCACAAGGTATGCCATTTGACTTCTGACCAACTGGTCCAGCCATATAAATGAGCTATTTACATTTGTCAGGAGTCTGTTATCTCCAAATGGCGAGCCTGCTGACTGATTCACTGGGCTGACCATTACTATGAGATTCACAAAAATATCTAATATTTCTGTTTGTAAAGGGCAGTGTAGATGGTCCTTGGGCCTTCCACAGTAGATAAGGTGCCGTTCTTGCACAATGCACCACAAAAACATTAGGTAAGTTTGGTTTTTGGTTCATGACATGAACAGTCTTACTTCCCTCACTGAATAGTGAATACCATATTTACCATATATGTTGGGACACCATATATCTTGGGACACCTTAAATTAATTTTAAAAGTAATTTTTTTGTGCACTGTATGTTCTGGGACACATTGTTTTTTTTAGTCGTAAGTTGTGGGACATTTTTTAAATCATTCAAAAATTACATGTTGGAAAATGCACTCCAACTGAAATTTATTTAAAAAAATATAAAACTGTGTACTTGAGATAAAACTCTTTAATCCACTGCAGCAGCATCTCATCAACACAACCCTTCTTGTGCACACCTTCTCCTGCACACGTATGATCCATTCTTTTGGCACATGAATATAGTTTTTTAGCTTTCTCATACCGTGAAAAATTGTTAGAGGCAACACATCACCAGAAGTGGAAACTGCAAGGATTAAAGTAAGATTTTTTCAAATCTGCACCTGTCTAATTCTCACACTTTTGACCCCATCTTATCGTCAGTCTGTCAAGGAATGCGATCAAAGTACACTAGAATTTCATCCATGTTAATGATCTTATTGTCGGTGAAATCATCTGCTTCTCTTCTGGACTTCATGAATTCATCACAAGATTTTATTTTCTCCAAATCTTCTGGGCGACGCTGAGTTATCGATGTCCGTGCATGAAGCACTATATTGTGTCACTTTAGAAATTGTTCCATTGTTTCAATAATTTCAAAATTCCCGTGAATACCGGTGAAAAGGAACCAAAATTAGCTTCCATATCTCAGTTGTCTTTGTATATGTGTATATTCAAAAAGAAAATCGGCACACTTAAAAGAATCCATAGTTGGCTTCCAAGGTTGGCTTGCTTTGTAATGAAAATAACCCTTGTCTTTGATGTCCTGTTGGTAACTTTAGAGAAGGAGTTTACTGCTCACTGCCAGTTGTGTTTATTCACCACACGGGCTTCTATGTGCTTGGCATCTGTAGTTATAATTAATACAAAGAAGCTTTGATGCTGCAGGTAAATAGTAATAATGCTTTTGTAACCCGTGCTGGCAAAAAGATTGTTACTTACACTCAAGTGAATGTGTTTTCAAATAATGATTTTTATTTGCGAGATACTGTCACACAGTAGACCTGGATATAATTCAATCTTGGTTAATTTGCACCTAAAACTGTGTCATGCGTGAATGACAGTTGTCTTCAAGATACCAGTTGATTATTTCCCTCTTGTTTGCAATTTTGTTGGATCCAGTTTTCAGTCAGATAACATATTCAAACATTTGAGCACAACCAAAAATAATTTGTTTCTCAATGTTCATGTCAATGAACAACGTGGCATGTGTTATCGGACATAAGCAATACACACTACAGTATGGAAGCCTACGTTACATATACGGATTTCATGGATATATTTTATTCTTTAATGCTCATGTTGAAAAAAAGGGAATAAATTATAACAATACAAGGTTAGTTTCTTTCTTTTTTTTATCAAATAAGCATTTTGTTTCTCTATTTTATTGCAGTGTGCATGGGTGGTGGGGAGCACAAAATTAAATACAAATTTATTTCGTTTCTTAAGTCTTGGGACGTATGACCTGGGTGAAAAGTTTCACCGTAAGTTCTGGGACAGGAAAAAAATAATTATTTTATCGTGTCCCAATATATATGATAAATACAGTAATCAATGTAGAGCAGTAGACTTTGTTCATTCTCAGTGTTTTGGTCTAAAAATCGCTCATGTTGAAAACATTAAACCAAGTCATATCCCAGTTCAGGGTCTCCTGCATAGAGAATGTGGGCATTCCTGTATGACACACTACATCATTCGTTTAGTATGGTGTCTGGCTCACAACATAAACAACCTTACTTAACTCATTAGGGTGGATATTCAGTGTAGAGAGGTCTGACTTTATCCCTTCTCAACATTTTGTCGATCTAGGTATGGAACTCTTTACACACATTAACTTGGCCTCTTTCTCCCAAAAGTATAGCCCATGCTTCAGGGAAGGTATCAAACAAGACATTGTTGGGCAAGGAATTTTCTTACAGCTCATCAGCTTTCTCAGTGCAGTGATGGACCTGTTACAGTGTCGGTTTATGACTGGTCCAGCTATGGTCTGTGGCATTTTGGATTCTTTAAGTAAAGGCTCTTGATATCAATCACTTGTAATGAAAGCCATTCTCAATGCCTTCCATACCCGGCTGGAACATATCCATGGAAATACGATCCTGATATTGACAGACAATACAGTCGTGGTAATGTACCTTTGCAAGGGGAGAGCAATCACTAGAACTTTGTCACAAGGTAGGGGACTACTTTCATGGGTACTGCCAAAAAAATCGGGTAATATTCAAGTCTGACTAATTAATGTCCAGCTGAATGTCCTGGGAGGGGTAACTGCTTTATACAGAATTGTCCATATGATTCTTATTTCATTTTCATTGTTTCCCTACCTTAGAAGCATGGGCTGTACCTGGTAATTTAATCGGCTTGGAGGTAATATGGGCATTCACTATTCCTCCATCAGCTTTGGTTATGAAGATAATTAAGAAATGACAGGGACATATTGGAATAGATCTGATTAAGCAATCCTGGATTAATGGTCAGCTCAGTTTAGTGACAGATATACCCAGACGAGAGCTAGTGACCACTGTGTGCTAGCAGTTGAGATCACCACTATTCCTTCCATGTTCAGAGAACTCCTCCTTCACTCCTGGCTCCTTTCAGGGATGTCCTGATTGAAAAAGAGTTTGGAGCTTCAATAATGGAGAGGATTGCAACATCTGAAGATCCACTACTTTGAGGATGTGCAAGAGGAAATCATGTGTTGTCAATGTGTCCATGACATCACATTACCCTCAGCACTCATTACCTGATGGTGAACTTCTTTCCTTTTCTCATGAAGAAAAGAAGTTAATCCCTATCACAGTCAAGGGATACTCTTCTGTGATCTCAGACATGTTCAGACTTCGTGGAAGGGATGATTTTGGCCACAATAAATTTATTTTCTGACTTGCAGTCCAAATTTGACATATCCAGACCCTATTCACTGACATTATTCCCCAGTGGAATCTCTCCTCGTTTTTTGACATGGCCAAACTTGTCTAAGTTTAAGTCATCATCTGCACCCATCACTGAAGCAGCTGTCAGACATGATTTGATATTTATAATAACACTGACTTCAACATGCAGAGTGAGTGAACAACATTCGGTATCCATAGATCCGAACTACATGCAGTTCCATTCTGATGGTTAAGTCATTTAATGACACAACCGTGTTCCTTCCTATGAACAGCTTGCTGTCACTTGTTTAATCAACAGTAACTATTTGTTCCTCTCCATGATCGATCTGTTGAGAAAAGCAAAGCTGCAGGATGCTGTGCATACCCTCAGATGGTACCTGAGATGCATGGACAGTATTCACATCAACTGTAAAGGACTATTCCTACCAGTGAAGGCAGGAATGCTGGACTAGACATAACTTCAGGTACTGGCTGCTTATCCAAAGTGAGTTATTAATTTTATGTACTCTTAACTCTCACAGGATCAGGTACACTAATGAACATATCAGTTCATGAAATACGAGTGGCTTGCACGAGCCTGGCCTCAAATGTATTGTCTCAGTTTGGGACATAGAAGAGTCAGCTGATTGGCATGCCCAATCTGCCTTCTTTAGCTTCCATTTGCATGAAATAGCCTCGTTAAGGAGAGAACTGAATCTCGTTAGCTTAGTGGTAGCTGCACAGAAAGTCACCACTCCACATTCATAATAGGATAACATTTGACCCAGAAATAAATTTGCCACTTTCGCTCAATTTACCTGGAAAACTTGTGATCCTCCACACACATGCATAAACAAATTATCTTTTGTTGTGCTAAACTAACATTAGGAGAAGTTCATCATTTAGTAAGAGCAGCCTTGCTTCTATTGGGGGACACAGAGGTTGGATGCTAATTACTTCCCCCTCCTCTTACCTATTCACTCAGGTTCAGATTTAGTCACAATAGTTCATTAATTCCAGATTTGAACTGTAGGCATTTGTGTTTATGATAATCTAACCTTTTTGTGCAAAATAATCAACAAACAATTAATTTTTCAGTCAATGACCTAGGTGGAACCTTCAAAGGTGAAGGGTCTAGTACCCGAGCTGCTGACCAAGTTGTAGAGGAGATCAAGGCAAAGGGAGGGAAAGCTGTCCCAAACTATGGTAAGTGCTGTCCATACCATCATTACCTAAACTGAGTTTAGGCTGTTTTAAATGTGACTTATTTTAATAATAAATTTTTATTTATTTCTTACAACCAGTATTGCTAATGTCCTGCAGTACAGTACATGCAAGTAAAGGCATCATATTTGAAGGAATTAGAATACATTGATCCTCACTACAGAACAGTATCAGAGACATTAAAAAAAATACAGTGTGACCCCGCTATAGCACGCTCCGTTATAACATGAATTCGGATATAACATGGTTATGGTGTGGCTCCCAAAATTTTATATACATGTTTTTTTCTTGTACATGAAAACAAAATTTCTTTCTTAAAAGTATGAAAAAAAACCAAAAAAAGCTTATTATCATTTTAGGGAACAGATCGCGTATAAATAATACAAGACGATTGTGGTGTGACTTCTGAAATTTTATATGCATTTTTCTCATACACGAAAAAATAGTGTTTTCTTCATAAAAGTATGAAAAATGACGTGCAAAAAGTTTATTCAAGAATCGCGCAGGGCTTCGCCAATGTCGCAAATTTCAATTTTTTTCCCTTATACCATCTGCTGATTTTTTTTATTGGCAACGTTGTTGGCTGTTTAAACGTGTATATTCAACCATAGCTTTGGAGTGGAGAAATTCAGAGGCCCCATGAAAGGAAGCCGCAAAGTTAATATAAAATGCACTGAAATTTATCTATTGTTACATAAACAAATTCTTTGTCCATCTTGACAAACCATCTTAACAGTGCATTGTTATATCATAATCCGCTTATGTTGACATCTAGCATGAATACTGTATGTTTTGAGATATCCGCTTTCTTCAAATTTACATTTCTGGTAGTGGAGATCAACCGGACGAGGCATTATCTCATAATCTATCTTTTGTCTGATTTTCGGCTGCTCGCTAGTAATTAATATATTTACATAGACTGACATTTGTACGTGGATGGTAAGAAAAATTCCTCTTCTTTTCACTCAGAATTAAATCCTTCAGAACATTCACATTTTCTGTAGTAATCCCGTCATCAGACCAGAACACCTGCGTCTCTATCGTCGATTGACCCTTTCTTTAAATTTCTGACGCATGTGTGGAAGGCAGCATCACTCCACTACCGCAAATGTAAAATACAAAAACAAAAAAACAATCCCCCCCCCCAAACCCCAAGCTCTCACTTGCCTATTCAATAGGCAGGGAGGAACAGTAACTACAATTGACCATATGATGGCCAATTCATTTTTAAAAAAAAAAATTCCCAGACAAAATAGTAGCTGAAATTTCAAAGAAAACATTACCTTTGAAGCACCCATTGTTATGAAACGTACTAAGCAAATGGGAAAAAAGTCAGTCTCAATCATGCAATACAATTTTTTGATGTTGCTGCCACAATAAGAAATGATTTGATTCTCCAAAGCTGTCCTTTAGTGGTGACTTAAAGAACGCATGCGCCCTTCATCAAAGAAAGCCGACTACAATCTTCAATAAAAACAAAGAACCTTTCTACAAAGGAAGTCAGTACCGAACTTAAAGCAATGGAATCTGATGGATTGTTTCATCTTCCAACATGACTGAGACACTTTTACTGTGCCATGAAAGTTTCCTTTTTTACCGGAAAAAAGTTTATGCTTTTGAACTCTACCGATGGTGCTTAAAACGCAAACTTTTACCGACTAGGGACGTACTGAAAAGTAAATGTACTTCATCATTCGTTACGTGATTGTGCTATTTTTTTCCACTGAATTCAGACCTATATGACCTGTGACAAAATTATTGAATATTTTAAATCTCTGTGTGCATATTTTCAATGGAATTACTTGTATTGTGGATTCGGTGTATGTGACGTGATTTGCAGGTGAGTACATGGTGTTGATACTTTATTCAGTGCTATACATTAGACATGTATATATAAACAGTATTTACGTATATGTACCAATGCGTGGTTCTCTGAATAAAGTAAAATATTATATATGCCTTCTCTGTTTTCACTACAGGTGTATTTCTCATTTAATATGCATCGATTTAAGATGATAACTGTGCCAATGAAGCACGTATTTTTGTGCGCACATTTATTACCTACCTCACCCACCCCACCCCACCCCCCCGCACATTTTTTTGGGTACATGCATCATTTTCTTCAGCTAACTGACCTGGTTGCTTATAACACGGTTCGGTCTAGAACATGGTCGGGTTCTATGGCTCCCAAGTACCGTGTTATAGCGGGGTCTCACTGTACCACCTTACAAGTGAGGTATCATAATTTTGATGTGTATTACCCATGGTTTCTCTTTGACGCAGGCAGCGAGAGTCCCTGACTCTGAAATGTCTGAAAATCTGCTTAGAACTTTCTGTTCTTTCAAAAGTACAGTATTAATAGCATTGGGATACTTAATTAGAGTTACTGTTAAAACCCAAAGAAGAGTTCAGACCTGGTGTGATCATGGCCATCTGTAATTGATTCAGAATTTTCCAAGTAATTACAAGTATGTTAATTGTAATCAGATATTTTTTTTATGACATGTTATTGTAATTAATCAATTACAGTAAAATACACAGTGCAATCAAGATTACTTTTTGATCACAACAGGATTACATTTTCATGACCATATGAACAAAATATACTGCTTTTAAATTCTTTCAAAAAGGTTATTAAAAAAGACATAGATATATTTGGAGTGGTTTATAATTTTGTAGAAATATTTCATAGCTATAGTTTTACTATTAACCTCGTTTGCATCATTTGATATCAACAAATGCTGTGACTCTAAATGACCATATACTTATGATGGCAAAGTTCTAATCCATATATGTTTCAAGTAACCTCATGTGTCTTGTTTTCTTCAGCATATCTTATGACTCTAAAGGACTGTGTACACATGATGGTGTAGTTCAGTTCCTTGTTTCATTTCAACATATGTGTTGGATCTTCCGGTCCATATATTTACATTTGCAAGAAAGAAACTGTTTTTTTTTCTTTTTCTTGCAATTGTACAAAAACCTTTAGCAATGAACACACAATATACATATTAATCTTTCGTTCTTAAAATATTTTATACACAGAAATATAATTTATATATGACTTTGTACAGAGTTATAATCAAAAGCAATTGAAATGTAATTACATTACATTCCATAACGTAATATCATTTAATCAATGACACTACCCAAAAGTGAGTAATTGTAATTGAAAATTGTAATTAAAAAAAATGTAGTAGCTAATTTTGATTAAAGTTAGTTGTAAAATCACCACTTGCCATGCCACTCAAAATAACAGGACACAGTCAATATGGCACAATGTTTTACCTTGATGTATTGTAGGACTATGAGCTCAGAGAGATATTGGGTGTACAATAAAATGGTTGTGACTTCAGATTCTTTATTAATAATAATGTTTTTACAGTTTTAAAAATGGCAAAATAACAGTCTTGTGAAAGAAAATGATAAAGATGACAAAATGTATATCAGACCTATGGAAATCATTAGCGATTTTCAACTTTAATAGACTATGCTGACATGGAAGACCAATATGATTGCTGTGATTTGGCCGTAATGAAAAATATCACTCACCAAATTATTCTTTGCTTTGTAAATTTAATAAGAGAGTCTTTGATCTTCAATCTCAGCAAATTTTATAAATGCATAAAGTAGTCATTCAGCAGTTTTTTTTTATGGATCCATGCTTTGTTTTGGATCCATACTTTTTAATGTATTGACCATTTTCAAATATGAGTAGCACAAGAACATGTGCACCAGCCTATAAATTTCTAATTAATTTAGATTGTTTGAATTCATAGCTATTTAAAGCTTTCAAAAAGTTAAATACTTCAGTACCTAAAAAGTGATATTTTTAATTGATTACATTTTAAAGTAGTTAATATCAGGTCCGGAAGAGCCCTGATTACCAACAAGTTGTGTTTTGATTGATTAAATTTGTACAAATTACAGCAACCTATAAAGGTTATGTTAGATATGAAACAACAATAAATTCATACAAAATACCACCCAAGAAAGGTTGTTTTTGTTCTAGAAACCACATTATATTTGGTGATTCTCAGGGGAAGAACTAACACCAATCAAAATAGATCATAATGACATGCTTCCCAGTTTCATAAGTTTTGCTTATGAGCAATACTTTCTGGAAAGAAATCTGTCTAGAAATTCCCATAGTACACCAGGAAGAGGATAACAATGAATTCCTTCCATTGTTAAGAGTTTTTGTATAGTTGATATGTGTTGTCTTATGAGCTTGTAAATACATTGTATGTATCATCAGGATCACTTTTGATTTATATTTCTTGCATAAAAATATGTTTTTGCCGATTTTATGCTTTTTTTTCCCTCTCAGATTCTGTGGAGTATGGAGAGAAGTTAGTTGAGACAGCACTGCAGGCCTTTGGAAGAATAGGTCTGTAAGCCCATATCATTTGTGCATAAACAATATATATAGCAAATTTCTGAATTTGACATTATTGCATTGTTAGAGTTTTAATTGTCACAGTTTTGTAATTTTCAGCTGATAAATGGTTCATAACAAAAAATAATTTTTACAATTGTCTTTTGTTTTTGTGAAGCTAAATTTGTGTAATCTATGAGAAGATAAAATAAGTAGAAGAACTAGAATAACACAATTGTATTCATATGTAAATGCACAGTAACAGAGAGAGAGAGAGAGAGAGAGAGAGAGAGAGAGAGATGCTTTTATGCAAAAATGATGTAATCTTGTACATATTTAGCTAATTAAAAAATGTAAATAAAGAATAGGATGCTACAGTTTGAATGATAATGAACTTGTATTTATTAAACAAATCATTCTTGAGACATAGGTAAAGAAATTTGTTACTATCACAAAAAATTACCTAAGTAGCATTTTTAGATTAAGTGACTAGTTGTTTTTGTTTGAAGTTGTATTTGTATGAAACTCTCAGGTAGATTTTAATGATGCTTTTGGTGGGGTCTTAGAATCTTCCACTGTCAAAATGTGCTGAATACATTAATGTCAAATTTATGCAGAAAAGTGAATTATTATCTTAGGATAAAGAGACATAAAAATTGATAGCAAATCTAAATAGTTTTTATAGAGCGAATTTGGAGACACCACGATGACTTTTTTAATTATTTATTTCAGATATTATAGTAAATAATGCTGGTATAATCAGAGACAAGTCGTTTGCTAGGATCAGCGACCTAGACTGGGGTAAGCTGATAAAGATTGCACATATGTTGTCACATGAAATGTGAGTTCCCACAATATTATAATCTCATAGACTATATACAGTAAAAAGAAAAAAACATTGAAATTCTACTGGCAATACATGATCATGTGAAATTTTCATGCATTGATTCATTTTCTGTAAAGAAGTAAAGGTTCTTTTGAAAAACAAATATCTGCTTAATGGGATGGAAATGTGTGTACATTTCATTAATGTAGTATCAAAAGTTGAAACTGCTATAGTTTTCCATTATACGGAGCAAAGTGACCATTTTATCAGCATCTCCAGCATTCTAACTGAAATGCTTAGGAGAATTACATAATAGCAATGCAGAATATTTGATTCACTAAGTATTTCAACAGCTGTTACAAGAATTGTCTTATTTTATTGGTGGTGTTGTATTTTTAATACTGGAAGCTTGTTTATGGTAGGGAACAATGCATATTTCTATGACATGCAGACTGACTTGATAGATTTGAATAATTTTTTGTTGCAAAGTCTAATGTCAGTAATATAATGGTAGAGTTTTATTTTCAAATTTTGTCTATTAAACAGTCAACTTCTCTTTTGTTCTCTGAAATCCATTTTGGTTTCTGTTGAATAACTTAAGAACAACTGGATGTAGCGAAGTAAATTTCTAAGTCGGGTTTAATTCTCAATATTTTCAGAACTATTTGGCAGGCTTTAGAGTACTGTTTTGACTTTGACTTGTGTCATCCATCTGACAAGTTTCACTTTAAGTTATGCCATGGCCATGACATTCGGTATATTCAGTAATTGTCTAGTTTGATTGAAATGGGAGAGAACAAGAAATCTCAATAATATTCTTACAGATCTCATTCACAAAGTTCACCTGAGGGGGGCCTTTTCAGTCACCAGGGCAGCATGGCCACATATGAAGAAGCAGAACTACGGAAGGTAATACACTGGTCACATTCCTTAGATATGAAAATGTTACTTTATAATAATAATAATAATAATAATAATAATAATAATAATAATAATAACTTTATTTCAGACCAAGTCTATATAAATGTACAGTGCATGGAAAAGAAAGCATGCTTACCATTACGTATTAATAATTGGTTCTGATGGTCAGTAATGCAATAATTATACAATAATTGGTTCTAATGGTCAGTAATGTAATAATGATACAATAATTGGTTCTAATGGTCAGTAATGCAATAATGATAAAATAATTGATTCCAATGATCAATAATACAATGGTGATACAATAATTGATTCCATTGGTCAGTAATGCAATAATGATACAATAATTGATTCCAGTGGTCAGTAATGCAATAATTGGGGGAGAGGATCCACATGTATAGTACATTTTCAGCATTTGATGAGCACTAGCTCCAGTTCTACTCCTTTACAAAGACATTTTTCTAAGCAGTAATGGAAGACTACAAACTCTATTAACAAGCATGCCCTAGGCACTATAATCCTTTTTTGTATTAATCAAGAATAAAAGACAAATGACGTGATTGTTAAATTATGACATCACTTTCTACCAGTGGATGTTGTCACACTATAAACTCGGAAAGAGATTGGCCCTGAAATGATGTGATTCTTACCTCTGTCACTTATTAAATAATGAAAAAGAGAATTATAAATGCAATAATAGTTCCATGAAAGATAAAATAAAGCCACTGAAATTTATGAGACCTTTGGTATCATTTGCAATCTGTTATCTGTTGTAAATCAGGCACACAGGGTTTCTGTTATGGAAAACTGATGTGGTATCAATAATTGATTATATGAAAAAATAAACTTTGGGGCACACTGTTTTCTTGTGTATTTGATAATTTGCATCTAATTTCTTTAGCTGATGCAAATTTTATGAGTTTTTATGTACTCTTTCATTTGCATTATGTGGACAATTACTGACAGGGCACTTTTTCTCATACTTTTCTATCTAATGACCCTTACTTGGGGGTAGATATTCAGCAATGGGTCATGTAAAAATTGCATGCCAACCTATACATTTTTTAGTGATTTGGGATATCTTGTATCTTTAGCTATTAAAAAAATATAATTTTTTCAAAATTGTAAAGTCATCAATATTCAGACGATTATCCATAATACAATTCATTCTCATTTGTGATAGACCATCATCCCACTTTATGTCTCATTTACTTTAAAATGTCCTATGATATGATTTGAGATCAATAGTCATACAATAATTGCTTGTATTTCTCAGGATCATTATGACCAGCAGTGCCTCAGGTATCTATGGAAATTTTGGTCAAGCCAATTACAGTTCAGGTAAGATACTGGTGTATTTTATTTTTATAGTTATGAACAGTGACAGTCATTAGTTTGCCTGCCCTGAGTTCAAGAGAACCTATTCTATACTCCCACTGTTGTAGGCATCATTGTTGTTTGCAATTGTACACCTTTTTTATGTTTAAGGCAGTATATGTGGAGATGAGCTTTGCTGTATTATGACAGTTCTATTCCTTGTTTTACTTGGCTATTGTAGGTTTTCAGCTTTACTGGTCAAGGACCGAAAGAACTTACGTGATGGCATATTTTCCTCCATCCATATATCTATCAAGTAACACAAGTTTGATATTGCTACTCCTAAACAACTTGAACCTTTTACACACACATTTATCTGAAGATCTAGTTGGTCTTAAATGAAAATGGTCCTTTGAAAATCCAATATGGCCACCACTACAGCCATCTTGAAAATCTTATCACTACTCCTTCTGAATGGATGGTCACATTGTAAAGCTTCTTATGCTATCTAGTTGGTACTTCATGAAAATGGTCTTGAATTGACTTTCACTGTTGTGACCATCTTAAAAATCATGTTGTTCATTTGACCTTGAAGATGGCAACAGAGTGGCCATTTAAAAAAATTTGTTAGCACTATTCTTCTTGCACAAATGGTGGCATTGATATGGAGTTTTCACTGAAAAAACTTCTTCATGGTTCTTAGAGAAATTAGTGTAGATCTTACCACCATTTTACACATCTGTGAGAAGGAGTCTGAAAACCAAAGCTAACAAACCATAGAATCAAGTCAGAAGTCATTGGTTGTGGTTTTGTGCTCTATTGAGCCTCTTAACACTGCCAATGAATTTGGACCAGGATTTGTATTTGGTTGCATTTTAATCAACAACTTAATATTCAGCATCTGCACACTGAGTTGAAGATCAAAGGTATTGATTTTGGTGTTTTGATTCACTGGCTTGTAAGTGTGATAATGTACAAGTATGAATGAAATTTTATCAAACCCATTTTGAAGTATGCCTTGTACTATTCTAGGTCAATAACTTTAGAAAGGGTTTCCAAAATTTAATACAGCTATCCCTCATGATAATGCATTTGTTGGGGCACATAACTGCTGACCACTTTATGTACAGAACCATGTGATAGGAAGAACAATGTTATGAACTGAACAATGTTATAGAGAGAACAGTGCTTTGGACTGAACCATGATATAGAGAGAACAGTGTATATATTGAACCAAAGTGTAGAGAGAACAGTGTTATGAACTGAACCATGGTATAGAGAGAACAGTGTATGTGTTGATTAAAGTTATAGAGAGAACAGTGTTATGAACTGAACCATGGTATATTGAGAACTGTGTACGTGTTGAACATATTATTGTAGGAATTATCAGATTTTTGTCAAATAATTATGTTGTAAAAAAAAAAATATAGATATAATGCTTAGCTTGATGTTGATTTTATTCTAGCCATATTATCATACAATTGATAAAAACAATTAAAATGCATTGGTTTCATTTTGGTCATTGGGTCCATAGTGGTACTGTGTTATATCTGTAATCATGTTATAATGAGGGAGGGCAGTAATTATTGATTTAACTAAACTTAGAATGTGGTTATGTCTTGAAATTGTCTGAAATAAATCCAGTTATCTTCAGTCCATGGTATTAGGTTCATAGTCAAAGGGCATGACAAAGAATTCTGTACTGTACTACTAGTATCTTGTGAACAAATAAGGTATTTTCTTTTTGGCAAATTTTGTATGTTTCACTCGCTGAAAAATATCAGATATGGTTTTGGTATTCAGCAGTTGAAAAGAATTAAAGGACTGAAAAAAGGCATTTATCATGGATTCCTGGAAAATCTTTTAAGCCAGTAGAGTAGCATTCCCTTTGGGGGACTCTTGTTCTTTTATGCTTTTATACAACTTTGGTTGGGACAGATAGTGTTACCTTTATCTCTCTGTCTCAGCATCTGTTGACTTGATAGAAGTTTTGGTTCAGGTACAACTTTTTAACCCTCACGTTTATTAAAGAGTTCCCCCATCCCCACCTCTATGTTGCCATAGGTGTTATGCAGATTATTTGCTTTTCACTCATTGTAATATCAGCATCATGGACCTACATATAATATAATCATAAGTGAAATTTGCATTCTAAAGTTATTCCTCAAGCTCATTGACATTTGGTTGATAACAAAAGCATGCAGGCATAAGTACCTTTTTGTAAGCAAGTGTTAAATGACTATGGAAGGTATCTTTTTTCTAAACTTGTGCTAAAAATTTACGTAAGTTAAATTCTCAGAGTGCATGCATACAGAATGTTGAGGGTCAGGACCATCTGCCACTTGGAACAAGTTACTGCACAATTTTGATTTATTCTTTATATTATTTGCAGTATGTTTTTTTTATTCGTTGTGGAGACAAACTCACCTTGAGTGAATTATTTCTTCTGATTGTTCACATTTATTGTCAAGAATAAGTAACAATTAGGCATTAACTAGTTTGATCTTGATACCACTACTGCTACTACTTGTTTAACAAGTAGCAGGAAAATCAACAGAATTATAAATTCCTTAGAAATTCTGCATGGGTTATCACATCTCATTGTAATTTGAGTAAAATCCTATATTATGCTTGTTATATTTCTTACTTCTAATTCTCTTTGCTGTTTTATATACATTTTCTTTGCTGTAACAACTATATTCACTGCTTTCAGCTAAACTTGGTCTGGTGGGATTTTGCAACACACTGGCAATTGAGGGGCAAAAGTACAACATCCACTGTAACACTGTTGCTCCAAGTGCTGGTTCTAGGATGACAGAAACTGTCATGCCACCTGGTGAGAGTCATTTATCTACACAATAATAGATAATTCTGAAAATTACTGTAATTCCAGTCTATGATCATTAGCATGAGGAAATCTTTTATAATTTTTTTAAAATTTATGAAAAGAACGTATTAATATTTTTGGATACATCTTGCTTTAAATCATGGAAAACTTATTTCCATGTTTGAGAAAAATCCAAACAGCAGTTTTTAAATTAGGTCAGAGTTTCTATGTATTTTATTTTAGTTCATTTTGTGGGAGCATGTCTCTCTTGCCCACCTACAGTGCATAAAACTAGCCTTACTGTTTGGTGTAGGTAATGAGATTAGGAGATGCTAAGTGAGGTTGATGGAGATGTCGGAGCCATCAGTAGTCAGATTTGAAATTATTGCCTGTTTGTTTCAACCTTTTAAGAAAATTCAGCATCTTGAAAGAAAAAAATTGAAAGTTGTATATTAAAATATTAATATCTTAATATATGCTAAAATAAAGTTGTTCAGGCAGTACAAATTCAACTTGTAGGAATTTATGAAATACATAATTGATATTATGTTGTAAACTATACTATCCAAAATTTGAAATTATTAGTTAATACATAATGTTGCAATTTATAAATGAATGTACAGTATAAATATAGCGCCTATGAACATGTAAAACACTTTTTATCTGAAGGCCCCTTTTTAATAAAAAAAGCCAAGAAAAAATTACTTTGTTGAATAATTAAATAAAATAAAAATTTGCCTCAAGTGCATATAGTCAAAAGAAATGATTTTATCAGATTTGAAAAGCCAATAAAAACTGCAAGACAGATACAGTTATAATTAAAATGTAACATTAGTTTTAAAACTTGTCCAGTGAATTTGTTGATTTTTCAAGAGTATCTCTTTTCATGGCTGGACATTTTCATAGGTCCATAAATTTGTAGAAGAGTCTTGTTTTTGTCATTGACTGAGAAGTTTTAATTGGGTCATTCATATCTAAGCCAGATACATTTCCCGATCACATTAATATTGGGAATAAAGATTTATAAAAATGTTACTTACGGCTGCCATGCTTGGCTCTCAGCATTAAGAGGTTAGTGTTATACTGGTCAGTCTGGTGTCAGGATAATGTGACTGGGTGGGACATGATGCAACATGTCTGCAGCATGATAACCCCAGTGCTAGACATCACTATAAACTGCCACACTGCAGACATCGTAGCGAAATGACTGAAACATTGTTAAAACTAAGTTAAAAATCTACACTTTGGCATATCAATCAATCTTTCAGTGCTTTGTCCTAGTGACATTTATTGGATGTCATGAGTTGTCTCCCTTAGTATGTAATGCCAACTAATCAACAGCATGTAACAGTGGTGCATTGTACATGGACCAAAAATAGTGGAGGCAATTGACTTCAGAAGGATACTTTGTGAGTTGAACATCAAAAGTATAACAATGTACCATACCAAAGCCTTGACAGGTGTATTTGAGGTAAAGGATGTATTTGTACCAACATGAAATGGCAATGGAAAATTGCTATTTATGAGTCCATTCCAGTTGTGTGCTCCCCTTGTCTCGATCATGTAGGAACAGTGTTCAAACTTGAACAACTTGATTTTGATTGGTTGAAGTGACCTGCCACCACATCCAATGAAATTTAGAGACCGGAAGCACAGAAATGTCTGATCTGCCAAGGTTTAGATAGGGTTAACACATCGGAACCTTGGCTAGTGAAGATGTTCAACTGCAGGCAATATACAATATTTTTTTTTTTTTTTGCCAATATTTTTTGTGAATTTATCACACTTGCAGACTAGGTTTATTCTGATCATATGCAACAGCACGGTATTGCTGATGCATGTTTTAATTCATGTTTTCATTTTCACTGCCTGTTTTTTGCTCACTTGGTTTATAATGGGTGTGGTTTATGGGTCTTACTAACATGTTGAGTTGTTAATTTATTTTTTGTTCTTGTTGTTTCAGTGAAACATGACAAAATGTCCTAAGTGGAAGAAATTCAAGTCTTTTGAGTATAATTCTCACTGCATTTTCCAGTATAGCCTTCGGGCCTGTAAGTCTGGGTACATGGTTTTTTTTTACTTTATCTTAATGATCCATCATATGATACAGTAATGCCATATGATGCTGACCGATCTGCTGACCAGTCCATCCAGCCATCTGGTCATACTTATGTGGATCTTACTGATAGATCTATCTATCCCATCACACCTAGACTTACCAGCCAGTAACGGAGTAATCTGTACTACCATCTGCATGGTCGATAACCATGGCAACTATTCTATCAGTGAACAAGCCATCCATACCTGTACAAGAACTTCGTCCTGTGGACTTGGCTAACTGTATGTTCACAGCCAACCACCAGGGATGGTATTGTGACAGGTATTGGGATGATGGAAATGCCACTGGGCATGTCGAAATGTTTTATGTGGAAATGGAAGCTGAGCTAGACCAGAGTAACACACAGTGAGTGTGATGATAATCCTGAAGACCTGATGTACTCAGATCCAAAAATAGAGAGTACTGAGTTCAGCTTTAAGGCTGTGGTAGAAGAAATTTACCTGGTGTTGCCAGCTTTGGACTGCTCTCCACTCCCTACAGCCATGCAAACTTACAAGGTCAAGGCCTTGGTAGATCTAGAGTAGGAAGACAAAACTTCACCCTTCCATCTGTAATCATCAGAAATCAGAAATCGCTGACCATTAGTCTGGCAAATATGCAAGCTGGGCAATTGTAAGGCTTTTCAGAAAGCCAAGTACCAACAGTGTTTTCATTGTGCTGATAGAAAAAACACTCTGATGGCTGTCATTATGCTTGCTCCACTTTTCTATAAATTTGATGAAAATGTATTTCATGCTGTATCGAAGCTGGTATATAATATCATGGCCATGCCTTCGACGTTGGAGTTATTGATTTTCCAGCTTGCCATAAAATCAGGCAACGAATATGCCTGGGAGTCAGTGGCCGGAATTGAGAGAGTCATTAACTGAGCAGCACGTCATACATACCATGGCCTCTGCTAATCTGGTGTAGTATGATGTACCCTTGTCTACATTACTTGTTGCTCAAAATGCATCATGCCCTGACATTGAGGATGACAACATTTGGGTTGCCATTGATCTTTGGAGGCAAGATTGAGGAAGTTAAGAGACAGGTAGCACAGGAACTGCCCCCCCAACTTGCTGTTCAGCCTCCACAGTCATTTAAGCCCAGTCAGTCTCTACCTCAAAGGAGGGATGATTGGAGACAAAAAGAGAAGGCATCATTCATGGGCCCAGGATCAGTTTCAGTCCCAAACAAATGTCAGGAGACGACAACATAAACAGTTTAATAAGCATCATTATAGAAACGGTTTCTAGTCCCAACTCTTGCTGTTGATTCACCACCACAGAGCCTACTGGTGGGTGTCAGACCTATGCAGTTCAACTATTGTTGGATTACTCTATTTCTATAAAAGAAGTGGGTGATCCAAGTAGTTTCATTTAATTTATTCAGCTCCCTCCTCTTCCTTCCTCTCCTCAAGATGGATGTACCATCAGATTTAGACAAGGACGAAATTATGCAGCGGGAGATCTGGTCGTCAATTGACAAGTGGGTGGTGGAGATTGTTCAAAAGCCATAATATTGGTGGGTTTATTCCAGGCTATTCTTGGAGCAAAAGGCCAAGCGCTAGATCAGACCAATCATCAACCTTAGTCACCTCAGTATGTATATAGATCTCCTGAAATTCAAGATGGAGATATGCTTGATTGATTGATCTTAGAAAGGATGAGTTTGCCACCAGTCTTAATCTGACTGATGAGTACTTTTGTGTCCCTATCCTCCCAGTGTCACAGAAATCTCTTTGTTTTTCATGGTGAGGGAATATTTACCATTTTTGAGTGTTTCTATCTGGTCTAAACATAGGCCCATGGGCCATCACAATAATCTTGGACTGTGTAGCCTGTTCCAAGTGACTTCATCCACAGCGATGGTGGTACATTTGGACAACATATTCCAGAAGCATCTGGTAAGTCCAATTTTTGTCAGCAGCAGAAACAATTTCTTATCCCTTTTAAGTCAACTTGGCTTTCTGGTGAACTGGGACAAGTCCAGACACCATTCCTCCCAATGTTTTTTCCATCTGGGTATTCAGTTTACCACCAATTCCAGTTTTATATATATCAATTGCTCTGCTTTCAAGTTAGGAGTGCAGGTTATCTATCATATAGGTAATTCAGCCTTCCTTCAAATGAAGGGATGCTCCAGGTGTTCAACATTCCCTCCTATTACCTATTCGTATAACATTAATGTGATCGGGGGACATATTTGAAGGAAAAATCAAATTTTTAGGTAATTTTTTTCTGAGAATACTTACCTGATTACTTTATTTTAAAACCCTCCCACCTCCCTATCATGCAAGCATCTTTGTTGATATATCACTCAGCTTAATGTTAGTGACACATGGCAGCAGCAATGGGCAAGAGTAGCAACCTTTGATTGATATGATATTGATGGAAAAGGTGATTTTTGACTTTTCAGGAGAGCCGGATTCAGTAGATAGTAAGCTTACATTTCTAATGTTAATGTGATCTGTCAAGTATAATTAATTGGAGAAACAGAATTTACTTTAAAAATCTGCATGTTATTGGATCTTCAGATTATCGTTCTGAAACAATAAAAAAAAATCTCCAGGGCACAGGAACAGCACTCATCCACTTGTCCTGACTGGGTAAAAATTGACTGGGCAAGGCAAAAATGTCACTGTTTACTTGTCCATAGATGCAGAATCATAGTGAGCACAAATCTTAATGCATTTTTTACTCTTACCAAGCGCTGAAGTTCAACATTGCTAACCATCTGACATGCCTCAGTTGTAATTTACTTAATGTGCATACTTGTGGTCAGTCTAGGACATGCTGAAATAAAAACTACTTATTTTACATCGGTACATGATGTAAGCTTGATACTTAAATGGCTCTATATTATGAACATATTACTTTGCAGTTTAACACTTAGACCTTGATTTTTTAATGGTGTTTGCATATAGAGTGGAACTTTCCAGTAATTTAAGCATCATTTTTGTTGTAGAGAAAGATTTCCTTGTCAATGACCTATCACTCATCTTTATGAGTCACACATTTTAAAAGTTACAAGTTTGAGAATATCAAAATTTGTGTGAATTTTCATCTGTTCAGGCAATGTTACAGTTGCCCCAGGTCACTGATCTTTTCAAGACTGAAGCTGTATTCATACAATATCATGCAAAAGAGAAATGCCAGCAGATATTTCTGTAGGCATGTAATTACTTTTCACAAGAAAGATGTTGCTAACTTACAAAATGATTTATTTTAAGTCTCTCTGTGGATTTCGAACAAGTTTCACGGAATGCATCCTGTTGTAATGCATTTTAAAGCAGATAATATCAAGACTACCCCCAATTGGTCAAAACTCTAGTTAGGGTAATGACCTAGAAATGGTCCAGTTCTTCTTGCTAATAAGTAATCTTCCTTTTCATGGCATCCATGTATAGCTCAAAACAAGGGAGGTTGGACCAAAATCTGTCATGTAGTATGAAAGTTGGTGGAAATTGAGACAGTTTTTGGAATTCTTCCAAATGCATGTTACTGGCATTTGTTTTGAGAAAGGTAAATTACATGCTTACATAAATGTATGCTGGCATCTTTCTTTGGATTGAGAGTGTATTAATAAAAGCTGCACAATATTCAAAATACTGGTGATCTTGGGTATATTCATAAATTAATAATGTACTAACAATATGCAGTCTCTTGTCCTAAGAATCCAGCATGCAAGAAATATGGCTCTCTCTCATTATTACACCCTTCATTATAATGTAATTCTGGATATAATGCAGTATCATTATGGACCTTGTGACCAAAATTAAACCATTGTTTTTGAAGTGGTATTCCAAATTGCATGAAACTATGGGTTGACAGAAAACAACATGAAGCTTGGGATTATATCTTTATTTTATTTCCTTTTTTAAAACATTATTTTTCGATAAAATCAAATGCAAAAGTACCAGTGCTAAAATATATTTTATTTAATATCAGCTGAAATTATTACTATATGTATGAATGCCATTTTGTTTATTCCCTTCCCCAACCCCAACACATATGCACACATTCATAAAATTTGTTATCATTATTGCTAAAGCACAGTTCCATGCATAATGCTCTCTGCAGTTATGAAATCCATGTGCTATGTTAAGTTTTAATTGAACTTTTAATACCTTATTGGCTATTTATATTGAAGAAGTGGCAGCTAGAGTTGTTCCCAAGGACACAAAAAGGCAGCTGACTCTGGCTGGTCTCAGTAGGTATCAAACTGTGACCCTGGGATTATGAGTCTGAGACACTGCCAACTGAGCTACCAAAGATCCCTGTAACGAGTGAGAACTGTATTATGCAGTTATAGACCTTTGTCAAGGTGAATATGAAGTTTATTGAACCAGTAAATGTTGTTGTGACCAATGCAGAGGGGAGGTTGTTGTTGTTGTTGTGGGGCTTAACACCATTTTTCAGCACACGATAGGCTATACATGGCGGCCAGTATTAATGGTGGAGGAAGAAACCGGGAAATCCCCGGAAAGAACCACAGACCCACAAGAAGCTACTGGCAAGCTTTCTCACATATTCACATTCGCCGAATCCTAGGCTGAGGGGAGGTTAATATCATGAGTTAACTGGTTCATAGAAATTCATAAGCACCGTGACAGTGAATTAGTGTAAAGCATAAGCATTTGAACTTGTTTTCGAGAGGATGTTATGCTGTCAAGTAAATGTTATCAATGTCATGAAAAAAATGACAGTATAATCCAGTCCAAAAACAAAAGCTTTCACAAGAACTGTGTAATAATTAGAATGATCCAAGAAAAGATGTAGGTATAGAAAAAGTATTGTTTAGTTAGATTCTAGTAGGTATAGAAAAAGTATTGTTTGGTATTTGATTCTAGCTGGTTAAGACATTTCCTTCTTTTTTTTGTTGTCAGAGTTGGTTGCTGCCTTGAAGCCTGAATATATTGCACCCTTGACTGTGTACCTCTGTCATGAGAGCTGTCAGGAAAATGGTTCCCTATTTGAGGTCGGAGCTGGCTGGATTGGAAAATGTATGATTTCCTTGATGGCTACAGTGTGTCTTTGTCAGTAGTCTGTAATGTTGTCATTGTCAACAGTCATTATATTTTGTGTTGAAGTCATTGAAAAATCATACATCATATAAACATAAGTAAGACATAGCATACTATAGAAACCTTGTTTATATATCATGTCAGTTTCTGAAACGACATCTTTCATTGGTCTTTAGAAACAACATAATTAAATTTACATAGCCCACTATGAACATTGTGTGTTTTTCCATCAGTCCTGGACATCGAAGTTTTGTATTTAAGTCAGTGAGTTCATATGTTACAGAAGAAGAGGTAGTTGGGTATTTGTGTTCTGTGAACACAAGTCTAAATTTTTTTTAATATTCGTCCTTGATGGGAAGACAAAATATTGATCTGCTTCACTTATTGACTTCTGTACAACAGTTTGATATGTTAGACTTTTTTTCCATATTATGAATTTGGTTGATCTCTTTTGATAGATTTTGACATTTGTGTAATGGCTGCCAGGGCTGCAGAGGGTATCAAATGTAGTACTCATGTATTTGATGTGATAGACAACTTGGCTTGAACATTTGACATTACAGTTGTCAAAGGTACTGTTATCTCTTTTGAGTCAGAGAATATGCCAACTCGCTGTTTCTGAGAGAGTTTTGACAATTTTAACACAAAATATTTTGTTTATTTCTTGTAAGGGCTGTTCAGTTTAAACATACATGGTACTCAGGGAAGGCAGTTTTTAAAAAAAATATATGCCTGAATACTTTGATTTCATAGAGTTGATATAAAAATGATAATAAAATTCTAAATTGCATCAATGGGTGAGTACCCAAATTTAAAAGTGCCTTCCCTGGGTCCTATGTATGTTTTAATGGAACATCCCTAATTGAGAAGCTTAAATCTGGTGTTGTATTTAGGGCTGTTCCAGTAAAACATATTTGGGAGTTTGGAGTAGTCACTCACAGATACAGTTTAGAACTTTGTATAATTTTCATATGACCTCTGAGTAACCCGAGTATCCTCTGAGTAACCCGAGTATCCTGTATTTTTTTAAAAGTGCCTTCCCAGGGTACCATGGATGTTTTAATGGAACAGGCCTTAGAATATACACACTAAAATCAGTCACAAAAATTGCCATCGTTGCTGGATTATTTCTTATCAGCTAATCAATGCATAGTATTCCAATCAGCACATTGCATTGTCATTGTGTCTAGTCAGTGCTCTGTAAATTGGTGAAATGGAAATGGGTGGGCATTATTTAATGGTGGAAAATTAAGCATACTGCAATGTAGACATGAGAACTCCAATGTTTGATCTCAGCATCAGTATAGCATACTTTAGGCTATGCATAGTAAAGCTTGAGAAATTAGTGTTGATTAAAAAACCAGGGAATGTGGAAACATCTTCCATTGTGTTCTAAAATAAGTCTTGCATGCAAGAAAGAATATAGGCCTCAGTGGTTGCCTTAAGGCAAATTTAGCTTCATATGAAAAATGTTAAAAAATTATGTGATGTATCTCCCAGGTTGTTAATAGGAGTTTTCTTCTCTAGTTAAGTGGTTGAGTCTCAGATGTGGATTTGGGTCTAAGATGTACCAGACTTATACTCTGGTACTCAGATAGTCATTTCAGCACTAATGGATATATTATCATTTTTCAGTGATGACAAGCAAGCAACACTGGTAATTACCTTGCCCCCCTCGATCATATTGCTTACAATTATGTGACACCAGACTGGATCTATATGTTTATTTTTTTGCACATTCAACATGGATAAATACAGTGCTTAAACTAATTTTTTTCAGCAGTTATTTATCAAATGCAAATTGATTGTCACACATTTGTCATATTATATTTCAAATGAACCACATCTGCAAAGAAACAAATTTTAAAAATAACAATATAGCTGTAACATGGCATACATTTTGAAATTAACATATAAAGAAAAATTTAAATGAAGTTTGTCTGATTGTTAATCATTGTGGACTATTTCAGTAAGATGGCAAAGGACAAAAGGTGCCATTGTCCGAGAGCCTGGGAGAACTATGACACCTGAGCAAGGTAGATAACCATAGCTGCATTAGTTTCTAGAACTTGAGGGTAGAGTGTTAGAGATTGAACATGAACAATGAACAGAAACACACAATTGAATATAATGTTGAAAACAAAAGGGTCAGAAATTATACCAATTATTATTTTATTGCTTTTGTCTTTCTTGGTCTTTTCACTTTATTTGATATAACAAAATGCAATAATAGGTCTGAAAATTTTGATGTTGATAACAAGTAGCTGTCATAAACTTATTGTACATGACTTGTACATGTTGCTATTCCTCATTCATCATAGCGCATTTTTCTGGTTATAATATGAAATAGAACGCACATCAGGTCTACTGAATTTTGTGCTCCTAGTCTTATCTATACAATGTTTTCTTTAAAACTGTAAATGATCCTTTTTACAATGCAGTTTTTATACAGTAGACTTAATGTATATATCATATATACTCAGTTATAAATTTTGTCCAACTGCAAAAACATTATAGACTCTGATCTGCCATTGCATAATGTGATGCCAGATCAATGTCAGTGTTGTTTGTTCCACTAATTACTCCTAACAAACTGTACAGACCCAGATCTGTGAGTACATTATGCAACAGTAGACCTGGGTCTGTGCAGTTTGCAGTTAGATCCAACTTGATTGAGTATATACTGTAACTTTTTATGGATTTCACAAATTTCTAAACAAGATTTTTAAAACCACTCTGGTGGCCTAGTGGTTAGAGCGTCCGCCTCGGATGCGGGAGGTAGTGGGTTCGAACCCCGGCCAAGTCATACCAAAGACTTACAAAAATGGTACTAACAGCTTCCTTGCTTGACGCTCAGCATTAAGAGGTTAGTGTTAGGACTGGTTGGCCTGGTGTCAGGATAATGTGACTGGGTGGGACATCATGCTACATGTCTGCGGCATGATCCCCCAGTGCTAGACATCACTATAAAAAACCGTCACACTGTAGACATCGTAGCGATATGACTGAAAAAGTGTTAAAGCTACGTTAAAAATCTAAATCACACAAGATTTTTAAAAATAAATATACCAATTCATGGTAACAAGATTTCAAGCAAAAAGTAAATGTAGATGGCGTTTTTTTCATAAAAACTTTTTTTCATTCTAAACCAATCATCTATACGCATATTTTTTTACTTTCATCAAGTTCGGGACAAATGGAATGATATTACAGACTTTTCGGACCCAGAGTACCCATCCTCTGCAACAGGTAAATAAAGTGCTCTCTGTACTTTCTGAGGTGTCTGTCATCAAAATTATTTGTTACACCTTTGCTGTTGCCTAAACATCAGTTTATTCTTGCAGTACAACTGTAATAATTACGATAGGTTTTCAGTAGATTTTGCAAATTAAATAATTTACAGGGTAGGAATTAAAAATGAAGTAGTAGCCAGTAGATATTTGCTTTATAATTTTAATCCAGCTTCCAAGTACCAAAAGCTTTTACCTAACACATTTTATGACTAAAGTGTGCACCCATCTGATTGATTTGAATTTTATGGATGCTTTGCAACAATACTGTTTTTATAGATGCAAGATTGTCTTCATTATAATTGTGAAGAAGCTTGCTTGAAATTCAGAAATTACTGAGAATGTCAATTGCATTTACTTTGGAAATAAGTATTGGCAATTTTGACATATATTTTCATCAGGAGAAAGTCTTTGAAAGGTTCTTTCTAATCAGTAAAATTCAAACCTTATGTCACTGAGAGTTCTTTTCTTTCAAAATTCTTTGCAGCTAAAATTTTATTCCAGATTTTGTTTTCATCAGGTAGCAAAGCCATAAAACATGAACCAAATGTGCTACTGTTTATTATTTGAGCCTGAATAATAGAAATATCTGGAATACTTTGATTTTTTTTATAGTCATTTTCATATCTAAATGAAATGTGGTAAAAATTGTCAGAAGTCTGTCAGTGGCTCAGGGCTGTTCCATTAAAAAATACATGGGACCCAGGGAAGGCACTTTTAAAATCGGGTACCCACCCATAGATGCAATTTAAAATTTCTTATCATTTTTATATGAACACTGTGAAATCAAAGTACCCTGGCATATATTTTTAAACAATTGCCTTCCCTGGGTACCATGTATGTTTAAATGGATTAGCTCTCATAAACTTTGAGCTTAATCCATTCACTTATTGCCTGCAATTGTTCATAAAAAATTTATCAATTATTTTTGGGATTAGGTATGCAAATGATTGAAAAAAAATTAACTAATTGTCTTAAATATGTAAAATGTGTGCATTTTTGAATATTCCAGTATTAAGTTGGGCTTGTTATGTCATGGCATTATCTCTGTCTGTCCATGCATGCATGCATTTGTGCATGAATCTGTCTAGCCATCAACATTTGTTTGTCCAGTCCATAACTTTGTTGGAGAGATTTTTGTGAACTTTGCCCAAGTGTATGCTATGACTAAATGGTGGATCACATATTATACCAATCCCTCTGCCGCAAAGCCATGGTCTTTACATTTGAATAGCATTCTTGTTTGGACCATAAACTTTGAACTGCTCAAGATATTTTAATAAATTATTGCCCATGAATATCATGCAGTATCAAGTTGAAAGTCACACCAAGGGAAAATATAACTCTTGACTTGTATCCTTGTCCTGAGTATAACTTTCAAACCAGTGAAGATATTTTAATGAAGTTATTTATCCTGTATAGATGGTGTGTCACATATCATAGCATGTCCCTGAATCTCAAGATCATAGCAAGGGTGAATATATAAATTGTTACCTCCATCCATATACATGTACAACTTTGGAAGCATTGAAGATATTTTAATGACAAACTGTTTATATATCTTGGCTTGAGAGCACCTTGCATACTGTGGTATTATTTATTTTGATGAGTCTTAATTTCTATGGTAAATACATCACATATCACATTACATTGAAATAATTTCCTTTGCTACCTCCAAAAGTAGCCCTCCCAGAAAGATAGAAAAACATTGGTCTTTTATTGCATAGACAAAGGGAAACAACTGTTAGAGGTGAACTCCCCTTTTCTACCCACTAATTGCTACTTTTCTGTCCCATTTAAACCAGTTTTTACTTTCACTGCCATATGCTAAGATGTCCTCCAGACAATCCACTTAGATGCTATAAATTTATAACATTTATTCATCCACATTTCTTTTTCATTAGTGCAGTAAGTTGAAATGTTTTTTTATGATACATGCAACATTTGTGTAAAATTTGGTGAATTTATGAATACTTCTGCAATTATGATACCCTTTTTTATTGTCACATGTGATTTCGATTGATAATATGAAATTCGATTTTACTGGAGAAATTTTTGGTTGCTGTATGTGTAATCTCTTACACTTCTGTGATGTTTCGATAACGTGGTTTACATTATTTCATTTATATATCTGTTATATGTGATTGTTTGTTCCTCCTCTTCATTACAGAGTTGATAACCAAGTGCAAGAAGTGTAAAAGATTTAAGGTCATGGAGGAGTGAGGTGTCTAGGTATACAATTGCTTTTTGCACTTTAGTATGAAAACACTTGGTCCAGCATTTTGGAAAGGCAGCTGAAGGGCCAAGAAAATGTGTATATTTGACTACACATCATGTCCAGTCTTTTGGGGAATGTTGAGATACCCTCTCCACTCCTCATGCAGATGCAGAAATAGCACCAGAGCATACTGTATCTGTGAATACAGTTGAATCATTGATTAGTCTCAAGGATGATGTCAATATGCCCTCGCCACCAGCCCCGAAAATGCTGAATAGTGGCACGGTAAACTGCATCCATAAATACAGTAGACTTGTTGAGTAGTCTGATGGGTGATGTCAAGATGTCCTCTCCACCCCTGTGCAGACACAGAAACAGCTCCAGGGCATACTGTATCTGTCTATAAAGTAGAAAGCACAGGCAATTCCAGTCAAGTCTTGGAATCGCATATGATCAAGATGACTCAAAAGGCTTTGTTGTCAATATGTCATTGAGTAGAACTGCCATTTGAACACTGTTTTCCCACTGGGGATAAGCCTAGGACCTCACTTGTGAGTCATGCTGGTTCATAAACAAATTTGACTATGTCCTTGAAACATGAGGGATTTGCAATCTGTTTCTGCATCCATGCAAAAAAAATGCTAAGAAAACAAGTCAGACTTGAAGATTTGCAATTTGATATATAAGGACAGATGGTCCATACCGACCATGCCACACCAGATAGACAGACTATAAAGCATACATCATCTTTCATTTGCCATTTAGACTACCAACCAACTGGCCCAGCTGTACGAACAAGCTGTGTACAATTGCAGTAGTCAAAATTCTTTTAGCTAACCGATCGATCAGACCTACCATTTCTATGAAATTCATAGCGAACTGGCATCCAAACTGGCCACACTGAACTAGCATCCCATAATGCAGTCACTACTGGCAGGATATACAAAAATTAATAAAAAATAAATTGGGTTAAATGATGATATTTCATCATCATTTCCCATTGATGAAGATGTTAAAATGAAATGCTGACATTACCAGACATCTCTTGGAGCATTAATGATCTAAGGAATGCAAAAGCTTCTTAATGGTGAGTCAGTTGTATGCAACATTCTAACCCCACTCATAAGAAGTCATACAGAGATATTTTCTCCACACAGACAGGTCTTTAACACCATGTCAGAGTTATTCAGGAATATTGTGTTGACTTCCTCCCCACTTGACTTCACCCATCTGACAAAATTTTTTATCTAGCCAAAAAGGCTGCTAATGATCATTACTGTTTTCTTATGTGCTCCTGCCTTTTCAGTACTTCAGTTCTATTAGGGTGTTGAATTGAGGAGGTGAGAAAGCTAGAGACACAAGAGTTGTCCTTTTGTTCAATATAATCTACTATCACAGCTAACCCTGTTTAGAAAAGTATGTGAGAAGGGGTGATTGCTGCCATGAGAATTCATAGTGGTGGTTCTCAGCAAGGACAGTTCATATGTTACTGTTTTCACAGGCAGACATGGAAGGGAGAGATGACCAAAGTTTTTCCTTCTGCATGCCTTATGTCAATTGTCACTGATACACAGTCATCCTCGCCCACTGGTAACCCACCTGAGGTGCGAAACTACTCCCTCTTTGGCAGATTTGATTCAACCATTACCAGAAAACAATGGATAATGCAGATCATGCCAGGGGGTCTCCAGATTTCATTATCCAAACCCCTCCACTGTTGTCACCCTACCTTCAAGGAACTCCCAATTGATCCCACGAAGGGGGGTGTTTTTTTTTAAACAAGAAAATTTAGTTTTTCTCATAGTAAAGGGCAGTGTAGACAGTACAAAAACTGCACAAGCATGGCTTGTACTCCAAAACATTTCTGGTTACTAAGTCCATTGGCAATTGAGGCCTGTGATAGAGATGTGCTGATTACATGATCAGTCTTGATATGTTGTTTGCATACTTCCATGTATATTATTCATATGGCCCTGGTCTAAGCCTTTGGGCCTTCACTAAGAGTTAAAGATGTCTGCCGCAGCCATGGCAACATTTCTGCATGACACACCACAAAAACATTCGATAAGCTTGGTTCATGATCCATGACATGAACAGCCTCACTTTCCTCATTGCGTGGTAAATGATAAATGTAGAGATGTTGGTTTCACAGTAAAAGGTAGATGATCAGTGTAGGGACGACCCTTCTCAACATTTTGCCCATCTAGATATGGATCTCTTAACACATAAACTTGGCCTCTTTCTTACAAATGCATCAAAAGTACAGCTCATGCTTCTGAGAAAGCATCACACTAGACATTGTTAGGCAAGGAAGCTCCTCAGTCTACTCCTGGTGGGGGCTGGACCTGTTACAGTGCCAGTGTAATACTGGACCTGTGATGGTCAGTTGCATTTGGCTTCTTTAAGAAAAGACTTTTCATAGTAACCTTATGGAAATGAACGCCATTTTCAGTGCCTTCCATACCTGGGTAGGACATATCCATGGAAACTTGGTCCTGATAATAACAGTTGTGGTGTCATGCCTCTGCAAGGGGGCAGCAGTCGCCAGACCTTTGCCTCACAGTAGGGGAATACCTTCCCAATATCAGATAATATTCAAGTCTGAAAAATTTCTGGCTAGCTCGATGCTTTGACTGACTCATTATCAAGGGAGGACAACTACTTTATACAGAGTTGTCCCTCTGTTGTTGGATATTTCTTTTGAATTTTTCCCTGACCTCAGAAGCATGGGCCATATCTGCTTTTTTAATCAGCTGGGAGGTAATTTGGCATGCACCTTTCCTCCATCAGTTTTGATTTTGAAAATAATAAATGATGGGCACAAACTTAACTAGCTCTGATTGCCCTACTAAGATGAAACATCCTGGATCAGCGATCTACTCAATTTAGCGACAGACGCACCCAGACAAATCATAGCAACACCCACTCAAGCAGTCGAGATCACCGCTATTCCATACATGTCCAGAAAACTCCTTCACTGCTTTCTGGGATGTCCTGGTCGAAAAGGAGTTTCGAACTTCAGACATGGAGAAGATCGCAACATAGCTGAAGTCATCAATTTTTAGGTCTTACAAGGGGAAATCGTGTTGACCATGACTGGTGTCACATCTATGACATCATACCGCTCTCAGCACCCATTCCAGGGTTGCATCTAGGACGCGTGATCATGCAAATCCTCCCCCTCCAAATTTAAGATTTCCCGCAAGATTTTTGATCCTATGTGAGGGCAAAATCACGCAAAAAATAAGAATTGTATGCATTTCTTCATGAAAAATGCATTATTTTATTAAAAAAATTTTGCTGTAAAATTCCCGGTTATCACTCTTGGCGAATATGTTGTACTTGCATAGTTGTAAATACGTCACATATTTCTGTGTGTCATGTGCTCAGTTCTGATTGGTTAATAAGAAAGGTCAGAAGAGCACGTTTGATTAGGCTGACTTGGCGGGACAATGTGTTAAATGGCAAAATTAGTTAAATTCGGATACTTTTTCATTATTTTAACAGTAACACTTCTAATAACAGTCATGGTGCAGAAGTTTCTGTCAATAGGGACAATGACGGCGAACAAACACTTCATTAGGCTTATCCTGTATCGGACGATGCTAGTGATGATGTGCTTAAAGATGGCGACAATAGAACTAAGGGTCCATCTAATGCCAAGAAAAAAAGTACTCTTTCAATTCAGACTGGAAACAAAATTGACTGGCTGGAAATGAATGAAAAATCGACTGGCTGGAAATGAATGAAAAAAATGAGATGCTTTGCAGATGGCATGCAAAAACTGGCAAAAAAAAAAAAAATTTCACACTTGGAAATGCAAATTTCAGGACATCAACCCTTGACAGACATGTTGAATTACCAGCTCACAAACAGGCCATTCAGGATTTTGAAACTAAGTGAAAATCTTAAAACTACATGCATGGCAGCTATCAGCAAGAAATTTGAATCAATTATTCATGCTATGTCAGTTGCCTATTACTTGGTGAAGGAGCTTCTCTAAAATATGACTCACTGTTGGATTTTGTTGACCTTCTGGGTGTTGGTGTTGGCAACATGAGAGTAGGAGGAAACGCAACATATTCGCCAAGGGCTTCTGTAGAGGAATTTCAGGTAAGTTCTTCTATTTTATTTACATTTTTTCTATTGAAATTTAGATGGAAAAATGGTATATACTAACAAGCAACCAAAACATGATCAGTTAGGTTCCGATCAGTGCATATCTTGATGAATCCCTGTATTACTAAAAATAGCACCAAGCATCGTGATCGGCCAATGAAATTGCATTCGGTAGCTTGACGTCATAACTTTCTGTCAATGTTTAATGGTGGATAAAATTTTTCTTTTATAATCAATCTGGATTATTGGTACCTGCTTCATTTGTCATGAAATTCTTTCCTGTCTAGACAGGTCACAGTTCAGTATCACTGTAACAGGTTTTCATGTGTTTGAATTGATGATACAGTTGCTGTTCTTGGAATAATTTCCTGAGCATGTAAGGAGTTGCTGTTGACATTGTGATACCATACAGTAGTCAAACAAATCCCACCACTTGAAACTTATATAATGCTTTAGCAAATAAGTTTTTATTATTATTTAGTCTGATGGTCATTGCAGCAAATGACATTGACCCTGATCTGCTTGTATCACAACTGTGTATATGTAGGGACCTATCAATGATGTATATAATACCAACAGTTTTTGTTTTTAAAATTGTCATATATAGACGCTTCCTTCATTACTATAATTGAATGACTTTAATTAACAGAGAGAGAGAGAGGCTGTAGTGCTATATTATTTTAGCGTTTAAAAACATCTTGATGGGATTTCTTAAAACGAGGACTGAATTATTACAAGGCAACATCCTTAGACACTCCATGGTCTTAGGTTTTGCAGAATTTGCATCTGATTTTGGTCATTTTACTTTGGGTTTTTTTAAAATATATATTGTTTTACATTTCTCAAATACTTTAATAATAATAATAGTAATAATAATAAATAATAATAATAATAATAATAATAATAATAATGATGATGATGATGATAATAAAATACTTTTATACTTTGATTTATCATTGAGCTTTATTTTTTTCCAGGACTGCATAGCAACAATGATAGAATCTGAGTTAATGCAGAAAGTATGATGTAGTCCATTCATTAGCATCTTAATGGATGAGAGTATAGACATTTCAAATACCAAGAAGCTGGTCATTTATGCTAGAATCATTGAACCAACCATGCTTGTTTCTACAACTCGTTTTCTTGGTAATGTATCATTGGAAGGCCAATCACACACTGCTGAAGTTCTTTTCAAAGAAGTTGTCCAGTTCTTGGAAAAGAAGGAGATTCCTCTTGAAAAAGTTGTTGGTTTTGGCAGTGATGGGGTATCAATGATGACAGGTCGCAAAAGTGGTGTAGCAACACGGTTGAAGGAGAAAAGCCCTCACTTGATCGGCATTCATTGTATGGCTCATAGATTGAATTTGTGTACCTCTCGTGCATAGAAAAACATTCCGTACTGCAAGGAAACCTTTCAAGGCACAGTTAAAGACCTGTACTATTATTTTAATAAATCTGCTTACAGAATAGCTAAATTGAAGTACGTTCTGGACAGTCCTCAGTTGAAAGTCAGAGAGGTGCATGCAATTAGATGGCTGGCATTTTATGATGCACTATATTCAATTTTTTACAGCTGGGGGGCTCTCATGAATTATTTCAAAAAGAATAACAAGACAAAAGAGTGTAAAGACTTGTTGAATAAACTCATAGACTACAGATTTGTGGCATGCATGAATATTATGATGGCTTTCATACCTCACTTAGCACAGCTAAATATGCTTTTACAGAAATCTGACTTGGATATAGCAGCTGTGTCACCAGCACTTGATATTTTGAATTCTACCTTACAGAAAGCAGACACGGGAAAATCCTATCACCAGACCTGTATGTCTGAAAAATTGAAATCATCAAAGGATGGAGACAAAACTAAAATCATTTACAATGGTGTTGAACTCAAGTTCCACAGGAGCACATTGACAAAAGTTTCAGATGATGTGTCTAACCTTTGCCACGAGTTTGTTACAAATTTACAGGTGGAGATGACTGCATGATTTCCAAAGAGCAGCACACAGGTGGCAACAGCATTTGAGGCTCTTGGTCTACGTAGCCTCACATTCCTATCTTCTGAAGAACAAGAAATGTATGGTTATGACAAGATAAAAATTCTCTGTGATCATTTCGGTCAGGAGAAGAAATCAAAAGAAGCTATCAGTCCACCTTTGTGTGACCCAAAACATGTTTCGACAGAGTGGTCTCTTGCTAAGACTATCGTTAAAAGAGAAATGTACCCTAGAGACAAAATGTGCGAACTCTGACAGATTGTACATCAACATCATGCGGACACATTTCAAAATCTTCTTCAGTTAGCATCAGTGGCCATGGTTATGCCATACAAAACTGCTGCTGTGAGAGAGGATTCAGCAATCAAAATCGAACCAAAACTGCAGGAAGAAGTCATCTAGAAGAAAGGGTTCTCAACAGACTCATGATGATTTCAATTGAAGGACCTCCTCTGAGAGACTTCAACTTTAACAAGGCATTGGTAGAGTGGAGGATGAGGAAGGACAGGAGGCTATTTAGAAAATAGTGATCATATTTGCAGAATAATGCAGTCACAATTACAGTCAGTCTGGATGCAGATGTATATATGTTTCAGTTAAGAGTTAACTGTTATAGAAAGTGTATATACACTTTCCCTAATTCATTCTGAGCTTTGGACTTTTTCTTACAAATTATTTTTTCTCGTCCATGAAAGGAAAATATGTGCTCTTCTGATCTTTCTTATTTGTAATCAATCAGAATTTAGCATGTGACATGCAGGAAGTACATGACACTTTTTTAAGATTGGCCAGAGGAGTGACACTGTTTGCAGTCTATGGTTTGATTCTTTAGTGGTTAGTGTGTAGGTAGAATATTGTTATTAGAAAACATAAGACTTTGATTTCAATTTTAAGTGTTATACTATAATATACAGAAGACATGATATGCATTTAATGCACTTATTAAACTTGCTATTGCTCTTTTTGAATACATTGAGGTTTTTTTAACACCATACTGGAAGGCCCCCCTTATGGCTACATTGGCCCCCCCACTTTTCAGATTCAGTGGGGGCAAGTACCCACATTTATCAAATCCCAGATGCAACCCTGCCATTCCCCGATGGTCAGTGTCTTTCTTTTCTCATGAAGACAAGAAGTTATGCCCCATTACAATCCAGGGATACTGTTCCATGATCTTAGACATGTTCAGAATTCATAGTAGAGATGATGTTGGTGGCAACCAGGTAATCTCCAACCTGTGGTCCAATTTTTGATATATCCAGTTTATGTTTACTCACATTATTCCCAAACGGAATCTCTCCTAGGTTTTAGCATGGCCAAACTTATCTAAGTTTGAGTCACCATCTTCCCCTCCTCACTGAAGCAGCTATCAGATATGACTTGCAGTGTATGATAATGCTAACTTCAGTGTACAGAGTGAGTGAGTGAGCTACGTGTGATAATCATAGATCTGAACTACATGCAGTTCCATTCTGATGGATCAGTGGTTCTAATGACAGGATCTGGTTTCCTTCCTGAGAACAGGTTGCTGTTACTAGTCAACCAACAAATAACTATTTGCTCCCTTTCCTTGATTGATCTGTTGAGAGAAGCAAAGCTACGTGACCCCTTACATTCCATCAGATGTTACCTGGGACACATGGTCAGTATCTGTATCAACTGTAAAAGACTATTCCTACTGCAAAAGGCAGGAATGCAAGACATACCCCCACAGGTACTCGCTGCTTGGCTAAAGAAAATCATCATACTGTGAATTCTTAGAGGATGAGGTACAAAAATAAAGATTTCAGCTCATGAAATACGATTGATTTGAATAAGCCTGGCCTTGAATGTAATGTCTTAATAAGGGACACAGCAAAATCAGCTGACTGGCATGCTCAGTCTGCTTTCCCTCATTTCCATTTGCCTTACATTGCCTCATTAAGAAGAGAACTGAGTCTGGTTGTGTTAGTGGTTAGTGGTAACTGCAGTGAGAGTAACCATGCCCCATTTACGAAAGCACAACCTTAGACTCAGATGTGAATTTGCCACTGTCGCTAGATTCAACTGGGAAACTTTCGATGGTGAAACAGTAATGAAGTACAGAACCCCAGAGGGATCTTCACACTGTAGTTGTATAAACAAATTGTCTCATTGTGCTTAATTAATAGAAGTTCATCCTTTTAGTGGAGCGATCATGCTGGGTGACAAAGTAGAGGTGGATGGTCAGCATTACCACCTGTTACCTATTTTCCTAGAATAATGTGATCAGGTAATGTATTTGATGGAGAAAGCAAATTTTATAAAAATTTCTTTGATAATAATTACCTGGTCACATTACTAATATTCCCCTCACCCTTCTGAGTAAGTGAGCATCCTTTAAGGTTTCACTCAAGTAAAACTGGTTATATCTGGGTATAATGGTAGCTATCTAGCAGGTAGAAAGTTGAGTTAACCTCTTCCCTTTGTCTGTATAACATATTTGACAGAAAGACAATTTTCATCTTTCTGAGAAGGCTGGATTCAGGGGTAGCAGGGAAAGTATTAGTCTAAGAAGGTTATAATGGTAATAACAGCCTTGCATTTAGTAATGTTTATAGGTGTTTCAGTGAGGTAATTATCCATGTTACCAGTTCCACTGAAAAAGTTGCTGATAGAACTTGATTTAAAAAGTAAAACCTCTGTAAATGTCCTGCAATGCTCAAATCTTGTGAATCTTTGATCTGTTTTATCTGGCTGTTTTTTAAACAAATTAATTTTAAATAAATAATGAGGTTTTGTTATCCTTTTCCATATAGTTAAACACACAGTGTTTCATTATCTTTCCTCTTTTTCACATTCTGAAATGTAATTTTCCTTGTATACTGATATCAGTATTCACAAAAAATGTACTTTCAGACTCTACAAGACTGCTGGTAAAGGTGCTGAGGACCTTGAGTCCAGAAGGAGATAACAACAGACAGACATCTAATCCTAGTTCCTCCACTTCTAAAGGTGGAATTGACCCTGTATGTTTTGTGCATTAGTATTTTTCACTCCTGTTGTCTTTTTTCTGTCGGAGATTGTTGATATATACACGGTTCCCACGCTACCAGAAAATCGGGAAAAAAGTAGGGAGAAATGATAATTTTTTTCCCGACTGCGAAAAGTCCTTGAATTTTGCAAATATTGATGAAAGTCGGGAAAAACCCGGGAATTTTCTGCCACCACTTGACGCCCGAAACAATTACGTAATTGAGTCGTAACTAAACTGATCATAAGTCAAATTTATCGAGTTCTAACCAGAATATTCAGAGGGTACAGTATGGATCATTTGGGTGCTTGGAATAAACGTATATCAATCAAGTCAGTCCAAACGCTCAGTGGATTAAATTTGTCTAGTAGACTTTTATTTTCAAAGTCAGCTCTATATCCATATCTTTCAGTACATGGAATGTATGAAAACCATTTAGCATCACAAGAGGCCAACATGGTGGTTGCAAAGAGTAGCCGCTTTCCAGATGGCCTAGCAAACTTTAAACGTTGTTAGATCGAGTGATACACACATGAAATCGATATGAAGATTACTTATTTTCTCAGAAATTGTGAGTATTAAAATCGTTATGTCTTTAATCTGCTGAAAGACAAGATAAAACTACGGCGTTGATGAAATGTGACCTGGTACTCGTGATTTGCATTGCTAGTCGCACGAGTATACAAATCTAACAATCCACATTTTCAAATGTTGCAGAGAAACAAATTTTAAAAATATTAAATGAAAGTCGTATACTGGTTGTAATAAAAATACAAAAACGAAAGAACACAAAATTTTCTAGATTTATGTATTCCAAGAAGAACTTCTGGAGTGTTGTTGTATCGCGTGACTACCACGTTGACATGTGCTCCCTGTTTGATAAATCAGACTGGCCAGATTGCTGGTTTTTACAAAAAATATCTGACTTTCATTTAATATAATTGAATTTCTGTACGACAACATTAAGAAGGAGTTTGTTGTTGATATCATGTGACTACTGGACTTCTGATGTCGTCGTTTGAGATTTGTGAAGTTATGTGATTAGTAATGCAAATGGCGAGTAGCGGGTCAGGTTTAATCTATGCCATAGTTTCGTCTAGTCTGTCAGCGGATTAAAGACATAATGATTATAATACTTGCCATTTCTGAGAAAATAAATCATTTTCCTATCGAATTCGTGCAGGTATAAGTCGATAAAACATCAAGTTTAAATTTACTAGGCCAGCTGGTAAGTGACTACCATATGTCGCTATAGCACAGTGGTGGCAAATTGCAAATTTTCGATATGCAGTGACTCCACACGCAACCTAAATGTCCAGATATGAAAAATGGGGTGGGAATATTTGGAGGAAACCCAGATTAGAAAACAGACTGCTATTTGTTTTAAGCCAAATTTGTAGTCCAAATTGTTGAATCTCGGAGCTGAAAAGAATTGGGATATTTAAAAAAAACACAAACGCCGATAATTCTGTGCAACTAGTTTCACATTTAATGTATGTTTTTATCCTTTATAACAATATAATTATATGTATGATTGTTTGTCTCTATTTTATTTTATTATTTTAGAGCTGAAATGAGAAGTTGTCGTCCCTTGTATTTGCGTTTATTTTATTTTCTTATACTGTAATAGGAAATGTTTACTTTCTATAAGATGCATATATCTATATATATATATATATATATATATATATATATATATATATATATATATATATATATAGAATTCTTTAGAATTAAAGGTTTGAAAGGAAACAAAATTAACTTATGTTCATTATGTTGTTCCCACTTAGCAATATAATGCAGGTCAGCAAAATAAAGTTAGAATTTTTATTCTATACATTGAAATGACTTTACATGCCAATTTATAGGAATATAATCAAACTTGTTTCATGTGATACATTTTGTGGTTTTGTATATGATCATTTTTTCTGACTTGGCTGTTTTGGAGAGTTTTGAAAGAGAAACATATTTAGATTTTGAAAATGCATCTTTTGTAATCTAAAATGTTCTTTAATTCCATTCAGTAATGGTCATATGTGAACCTTGAAAAAATTAATTTCATCCTGGAAATGACCTGGAAATTTATCTTTAGAAAAACGTGGGAACCATTATATAATTGCTTCTGATATGATTTTACCATTCCTCAGGCTTAGATAGGATAGTTGTTAAGAATCCTTAAAGAAAACTGACCACTAAAAAAGTGTATAGTTCCTTCAGAAATTCCTGTTCCAAAAGCAAGATTGTTCAGACTGTTGACCACAGTTTATAGCATTGTAGTAAAACCTTTGCTTCACTCTTCCAAAATCCAGGGTCGATCCTTATCATTGTCATGTACAAGGGTTTGTTAGTAAGTCACTTATTGTCTGCTTTAGTATAATATTTATCTTCACCTTGAATACCAGTCTTTTCCAGCATGTTGTTTGTGTCTTATAGAACATTTTAAGAGGTTACATTTTTTAGTTTGAAAAAATAAGATAAATTGTATCAAGAAGTTAGCAAATTGGTTAGCAAATTAATTTCATAATTGTTTAAATTATTTTTGACTGTTTTTTTTTCCTTTTCATAGGAGGTTGCAAAAAGTTCCAATATCAAACCAGGGAAGTTTACTTATGGGCCAAAAGAAGTTATTCTTTATGCATTAGGAGGTAAAATTGTATGTCAATTTTATAATTTTGTACTGCTTGAAGTGGATGGTATTTAGGAGTTCCTTCACTCACTGTTTGTAACTCTTATTACCAATCTTGCCTTGTGGAACTACAACATGTTTTGTACAAATATTAGCTTATTGTGACGTGTGCAGGCAGTATTAATGTCCCCACTCAAGAAGTCAGCAGAGCCATGTAGATATTTTATCCGGTTGGCCATTGGTCTCGCTGGCCATTGATCATTTTAGCCATTGGTCTGGCTGGCCATTACATCAACACTTTGGTTTGCACAAGATAAATTTGACAGGGAATAGTTTTGATTTCAACTAAATTTGGTTTTCTTCTTTACATTGATGAAACATTTTTGATTTCAGCTTTCAAAGTCATGATTTAGAAGAGTTATAGCTCCTGATTTTTCTGCCTACTAACTTTTTGGTTTCCTTAGCATAACTCTACCAAGGGTTGTTGGTTTCAACTAAATTTGGCATTAAGCTTTATGTTGATGACCTTGCAGGAGGTTGATTTCTAGTGCTCCAAAACATCATTCTCAGGAATTACAGCTCCTGATTGCTTGTCTTTTTAACTTGATTTGCCACTGGGTAGCTTTGTTATGAACTTTGTGAACTTGACATGCAGTGTTATATTGATGAAACCTTGAATGGGCTTGATTTCCAGCATTCCATGCAGTACTTTACAGGAGTTATGGTCCTTGATTACCTGTTCTCCTGAGAGGTTTCAGCAGCATAACGTTCCTTAGGATTGATGCAATTGTAATTGAACTTGAATGTCTGCATTCTGGAACATCATTTACGACAGAAATAGCCTCTGATTGCTTGTTCTCCTAATTTGGATTTCTGCAATATTTTTTTTACAAACAATCATTTGATTTTGACCATTTTGGGCTTGCTGCTTTATATTGATTTTGATTTTTTCCAGTCCACATCATTTGCAGAAGTTCTGGCCCATGATTGCCTGTTCTCCTACATTTTGTTACACTACATAACTTGACCAAGATTTGTTCAATTTCAGCTAGAAATAATGCAGCTTTATTTCACCGAGATCTGGAATGCTTTGATTTCTTGCATTTCCTGCCTTTTTTGCTGGAGTTATAGCCATTGATTGCCCTCTGAAATGTTTGTTACTGTGTAGCTTTATACTGATGAGATTTGAAAAGATTTTATTTCAAGCATTCCTTGCCATCATTTACATGAGTTATGGCCCTTGAAGGATTGTCCTCCAAAACTTTTATTTCCACAGCATAATGTTTTCAAAGATTCATTGAACCAAATTTTGGTGTGCAGCTATGTTCTGTATATCTCAAATAGATTAGTTTTCAGGCCCCAGCTCCCTGTGAAATTAATTTTTAGGCTATACTATCATTAACTAGTAGTGATAATCCATTATTTAGTTTTTACACCAGAGTCGTCCAGGATTTTCAGTGAATGTTATGTGCATCTTTATGCTACTGAACTCTTGCAAAAATGTGATTGCCAGCTTCGTACATCAGAGTAGAGTTCTGACCTATTATTGTTTGATATGCCCCTGTTTTCGCACAATGTTATTCTTATTAAGACTTCTCAGAACAAATTGTAGCAAGCAGGGCTCTTCATGATTTGCCCATTGTTAATAGCTCTAATTTAACAAAGCTTACTATTAATACTGGACTCTTAATTTCAGCACCTTGTCACATGTTGCCACTGTCCCTTCTCCCATTCTTAAATACACTTAATTGGCATTACATACAAACTTAACCTGTGCAGTCAGTATGGTTCATGGGTCTGTTCTTACTGCTTTTCTTTGCCTCCCTCCTCCGATTTAAAAACTTAGAAATTATTCATGTTGCACTTTACAAGTTTTTAAAAGTTGCAAAAGTAGGGGCTATTTTGAACTTAATATTTTTCACTCAAACTGGGTTTCTTTGGCTTTTTTTGTTGTAAATTCAACATTTCATATACTGAACCCTGTCCTAAAAGAGGGCATATATTTTGTAAGTTCATGATCAAGTAATTCTATTCAGCAGTTGCTTTGTATAATTGCACATAGCATTGGCTCATATCCTTGAACCCACTCATTCTAGAGCAACGTCATAATTCTATGTCACAGATGGTAAGACTGGATATGACTTGTACTTTCCTGTGCAAGACTGACTTGTCCCAGTCTGTGTGAGACTGAATGTGACTGGTCCCATCCTGTGTAAGATTGACTTGTCCCAGTTTGTGTGAGACTGAATGTGGCTGGTCCCATCCTGTGCAAGACTAGAGGTGACTATTTCCATCAGGTGATAGGTGTATTTGTCCATAGATAATGTGTATCCAGCTTTGGACAGCATAGACCAAGATTTTTTATTATGTAATTAGCCATCAGGCCTGGATTTTGCAACCAAATTATACTTGCCTGGAATCAGGTGATCTGATTAGTTAAAATTTGTCAGACCTAAAATTGATTGATCAGATTTTACAAGTCTCAACTTGATATTAAGACTTGTGGTGGTGAAATTGCTAATAGATTAGAGTTTCACTGTTTGCTTGAAATCATAGAATTGTAGTACTCTCTCACTAATAATTTAATGGTTTTGGATTCATTTTCATTATTTAATAGCAATATTACGTATAAGACACCTTGATATAGGGCAGCCTCATCTATACGGCAGTCCACTTGTATGGCTTCCATGAACAGTGTTACAGTGAAGAAGTACCATACCAGCACAGACCATGATTTGCTGGCACATTATGTGCTGTTTGTAGCTCACTCCTTCTGAGGTCTTTCAAGAAATGTGGTTTGTCATTGTAGTCATCGCATTATAATACAGTTATCCATTCTTGAAAATGTGGTTTGTCATTGTAGTCATCACATTATAATACAGTTATCCATTCTTGAAAAGCAGTTCTTGCATGAAAAATGGGCTTTCAGAACAGCAGCCTTTCCAGTCCATTTTACTGTATACAAATCATACTTGTAAATTTATGCCCCATATTTATTATTGTATTATCTATAGTAAGTGGTAGGAAGGCATAATCACTTTCCAATAGTGACTTCATAGTAATCTGTTAAATTAGCCCCTAAACCTATTTTGATACTGATGGTTGATCTGAGGGTATGATGTCAAGTGTTATAAAATCAAGGAAATATTGCAAACGGATCTGTCTGCAACACATTGTTGTACGTTTTAAATACTTACAGGTATTTCTCACATCTCTTGAGCTTCTGTCAGTTGAAGGGTCCTTTTGGCGATATGTACAGATCTTATGATTGATGACTTGTAAATCTACATGGAATAATGCAACCATATTCCTGTGGCCATTTTGAATTTTGTGGTTAAATATGGCTATTACCAATTACCAGTAGGTACCTAAAAAGTACACTTGTGTATTCCACGCAGATTTGTATGCAACAATATTGCATATTTTAATGAACAGTTGACATCAGACCCTCAAATCATCTGTCAGTATTAACACAGGTTTGGGGGCTGATTTATCAGAGTAACTTAATAGTTCTTTGTCACCAGTGCAATTTTGGTCTTCTATAATTTTTCAGTGGGATCCTCCACAAAGGAACCAGATTACCTGAAGTTCTTGTTTGAAGGTGCTGAGGAATTTTGTGTCCTGCCAAGCTTTGCCGTCATCCCAGCCATGAATAGTACAAGTGGTTTGTTTGTGGGAGGCATACCTGGACTGCAGATTGATCCAACAAAGGTAACAAAAGGAATAGCAGACATATCCCTTCCGAATAGTAATGTCATTAGGGATGAGAATATTATGTGTACTTTCTAATCATTATAATATTAGACTTTAATTAGTATCTGCTGTATGTATGAATTTTTAAGCCATTTGCTTTTATTCCACTCTTTGCCATAATTATTTTTCATTTTACAATGCTTTTGATCAGAATTAAACCATGAAGTCATGCTTTACACCATTATCTGGTTCATGATGTGTTAAGCCTGATATGACCTTTATGATGGGATTGAGGTCATGTTTTACATCATAATCTATTTCATAATGTGGTAAGTCTGATATGACCTTTATGGCTGGGATTGAGGTCCTATTTTGCACCATTATCTACCATTATCTATTTCATAATGTGGTAATCTGGATATGATTGGGATTGAGGTCATGTTTTACATCATCATCCAGTTCATAATGTGGTAAGTCTGATATGACATTTACAACTGGGATCGAGATCATGTTTTATATCATTATCTAGTTCATAATGTGGTAAGTCTGATATGACATTTTCAGTTGAGATTGAGATTGTGTATTGTATCATTATCTAGTTCATAATGTGGTAAGTCTGATATGACCTTTATGTTTGGGATGGATTGGATACAATTTTTTGTTAAAAATATTTAACTCTTAGATCAGCATTATATAGCCATGAATGTAAAAATTATTCTCAAGGTGGATAAAGGAACATGCTTAAGCATCCACTTTCAAGACCCACAGATGTTTGACTAATACAGATGTTTGACTAGTACAGATGTTTGACTAGTACAAGATAGCTGTAGTCAGATTTGCTGGAAGTATCTACTTTTCATGTTAATTGATATGTACATGAAACTCTTTAGGTGTTGATCTGTTAAATTGATTTGTACAAACTATGCCGACACGTTATTAATTCAAGCTTTATTGAATGGTATTTTATTTCTTGATTGCTAAAAGATCATACTCTATTTATATATGTCAGTTTCACCTGAATGCCAGTGGCTTGTTATTGTAATTCATGAAACAGTAGAAATAATCAAATATAGAACAGGCCTGATGATAACAAAACTCCTTCACTATGAGTCATTCAAAAGTGATGTGACACAAGTAAGGTCATTGTGACTGACTGACTCAAAATCTCAAGCTCAAACTCAAGCTGAGTAGATTTATCATTACCATATACTCGTTTATAAGATAAGTCCAATTGCAAACTGAACAGACTCAGATCTGCCATTGCATAATGTGCCAACAGATTGGGGTCTCTGCAGTTAGTTAGAGGAGTAATCAGTAGATTGCACAAAAGCATTTAATAATACATCCTGCAGAAGATTCTATTTAAATATCATTTCAAGCAGATAGCATCAAACCTGATATGTTGGTGCATTATGTGCCTGTAGATCTAGGTCTACAATCCTCACAGTTGCAAGCATGTTGTACATGCGTAAAAGTGGAATATCTTATTTTGTGCAACACAAGCATGAAATCTTTTCATAATTTACTGTCTTTTAGAGAATCTGTTACATTGTCTTTTAGTATTTGTGCTTTTCAGTACCTGCCTCTGATATTGTTTTCAGATTTTGCATGGAGAGCAGTATGTGGAGTTGTTCAAGCCGATTCCAACAAGTGGAACTCTGACTTCTTATCCAAAAGTTGCTGACATATTGGACAAGGGATCTGGTGCTGTTATCCTTCTTAATGGTATATATTTTGACTATAATTAAATCAGATTGACATGTTCACTATAAGGCTTACTTTGAATGTTTATGAGGACTTTATCTTTCTTCAGGTGTATGAGGGAATAGTGTTCAGGTCATGTTAAACTCTTGTGATCCAAACTAACTGTCCAGACACCCATTCAGCACTCTTTTTGACTGTCTGTATGAGCAAGACAAGCTGTGTTGCTTGCCTGGCTAGCATTTCATCTGGTGGGTTAGCTATTTACAATATAACTGTTGAGTAGACATCATCACATCAGTGAGCCATGCTGTATAGCAGACAGCTGTTTTGTGGTATTTGGAGTCGTACAGGGATCCATTGAGTTGGTCTAACCATTGAACTGCACATTTCATTCAGGCAGTTTTGGAGCTAACCATCCAGCTAGCCACTGAACGGTACATTCATCCACCTATCCAGCACTTTTCATCCTGCTGTACTGGAGAGACAAGCTATACTGCCTGCCCACCTGTCAATTCAGCTTGCAGAACACTGTTCAAGACCCATGCATTGAGTAATATCATATTGGCAGGTCATGTCACATAGACTCGCCATTCAGTGGTATGTAGAGTTATCCAGGGATCCATTGATTCAGTCCATCCATTTTGCTGCATATTTAATCCAGTTTCCAAGCTAATCATCCACTCAGCCTCTGAACCAACCATCCAGCTACCCCTCCAGCACACTTTCTAGCCTGCTGTGCTGGCAAGGCAGGCTGGTCTGGCAACACATTCAGACCAGCTATTTACAATGCATTGAGTAGATACCATTACATTGGTGAATTGTGCCACATACTGCCCAGCCATTCAGCATTAGGTGGACTCACATGGGGGGTAATTTGGGTTGGTCCATCCACTTTGTTTCATGTCCTGCCCAGGTGATTTATGAGTTGACTGTCCAGGTGATTTATGAGTTGACTGTCCAGGTGATTTATGAGTTGACTGTCCAGCACTCTTTCCAACCTAAGTCTTAGTAATACAGAATTAATACAGAAAATACAGGGTCAGAATTACAAGATAATTCTGAAAGCCCTTCTTAGATGAGACAAGTCCTTGGTCAACATTCTACTCAGTGTAGCAGTAGACCTACCCAGCAAGATTATGGCCAAACCGAATCTTCTCAAACAGCCAAGGTCACAGGTGTTTCACCACTGCTTAGACATCTCTCTCATGCTTGGCTTTTGTCAGGACATCCTTATGAGAGAAACAATACAGACCTTCGATTATGGAGAGCAAGAAAGCCTTCCATTTTGAAGCCTTATGAGGGAAAGTGGTCTTGGTATATAGGTTTATATAATTAAGATCTTATTTGACTTGGAATTTGAGCTATGCATATCAAGTATGCCTTTTTTTGGAAAGAATTTTTTTTCAGACTAGTAAAATAAATAAAATATACAGGATTTACAGGTTCAGAGATAGTTTTCATAGGATTATATTCTTACATAAGCCTGCTTAGTTAAATGATCAGTTGTTAAGTTGTGTAAACAGGCAAGCAATATCAGGTCCACATGGGCCTCTTGTTAGCAGATCTCAAAAAAATTAAAAATATTTTTTTAGAGTTTGGTATGAACAATAGCTTATAACCATAAAATTAACTTTTATTAATTTTCAGTTGAGACCTTTGATGAGAAAAATGAGAAGGTGGCATTTAACCAGTTTACAACATTTGTGACCCGCGCTGGTGGATTTGGAGGCAAGAGGAACTCTGATGCAGCCGTACTTCCAAAGGATCCACCATCAAGGCCACCTGATGCTTCTGTCACAGAGAAAACCAGTATTGATCAGGTATATATATATTTTCCAAGATAGAAGTTGATAGTGTACCTATTAGTTGTTAGATTTACATTGTCATTTCATAATTCATGTATGGATGGTTCTTCATCTCTGTGGTTCTAGTTCCACCCCATTAGTTCTGTTATGTGCACTGGTAAGTGGTCACACATGTGAGGTCAGTCTTTTACAGTATTTTTCATCATATCATACCCATATCTATATATTGTCAAATGAATGTATGATGAACATGACATAAAACATGCACATCACATGTATCAAGATTTGTATGGTCCCATATTTACATTGTATGACCTAGCAAAATTAAACTTTGCATTATCTTTCTAAATTTGAAATTTCCCATTGATAGAGTAAAACACCCTACAGACAATTACAAGCCTTTTTTTGTAATGAAATTAATAACTTAATACAATGTGTAGGATTAAGTTAAAACCTTGTATGCAAGAGTCATTGTAATTTTCTTTTAAGGCTGCTCTGTACAGGCTAAGTGGAGACAGAAATCCCTTGCACATTGATCCAAGTTTTGCCGCTATGGGAGGTAAATATATTCCTATATGTCTGCTTGTTATTGTCACATATCCATCTAGCTCCCGAATATACTCACTTATGAGTCCAGCTGCAAACTGTACAGACCCAGATCTGCCATTGCATGATACACCAACAGATCTGGGTCTGTGCAGTTTGTTAGGATTAATCAGAAGAATAAACAACCTAAACCCAGATCTGCAGGCACATTGTGCGACATCAGATCATGATCTTTGTTCTTTGCAGTTTGACTTGACTTACAAACAAGTATAGACTATACCCCTTTTTTTTTAACTCCTTGTGCCTGCCTAATGTTTGTACTAGAGCCAACCATTGTTTACTACATTTTGGGGCACAGTCATGTGTATTCCTTGATGGGTTTACCCATGTACTTATCTTTGATTTTCCCCATTACCTTTCTGTTTTGATTACTAAACAATGGATGGTCCTTTGTTATTCACTGGTGTCAAATTCATTTATGTAGTACACCTTTCCCACGTCTATATAGACATCAGTAGTAGTTATATGTACTAACAATGAGTCGGTATCCTTGTACAGCAATTTAATGTCAGTGCTGTATCACTGCTTGATCTTTTCATAGTAGAACTTGTACATTTGTAGGTCCAGCTTGAACACAACGAAAGTTAATGGGTTTGGTCAACTTCAGCTTGAATTTCTTGCAATCAAATATCTTCCATGAGAATTTCTTGCAATCAAATATCTTCCATGACTGAGATGCCCTGTCCACAATCAGCATATTGAGTTTTTCTTGTTTGCTGTCCCACATAAGATCAAAACGGATTCTTTTCTGCAGGTTCTCCATCGTTTTAAAAAAAAATCTACATAAATCATGAGTCTTTCTCAAACTCATTAGTTGCAACCATTCCAAGGTTGGTGTTCATTTGTATATATGGCTCACTGATGAAACCGTGGCACTCAGTGTATTTTACACACATTTATCATCAACCACAGATACAGCTGCAGATACACTTTGAGTTTTGGGGACAGATTTGGAACTGGCTTGGTGCATTCACTAAACTTATGCCTGGAATCATCCACGAGTGCACACTGGTATGGGGACAACCACTTGTGAGGCACCAAAAGCACATCCTGGGCCATTGAATAATCATTGTGGACATGGTAAAGCTAATTAGGGTATTCCAGGTCAACTTCAAAGAATATCTGTGGTTGCTATTGTTGTTAAACTGATATATATATTTGCAAATGTCCATGTCAGCGGGATCAATCTATGTGAACTTTTAACAATGACTCACCAACGAAATTCCACTGCCGGTGCCACATTCGATAAACAAGTGTCGATCAGTATCAGTGAACAGTTCCAATGTGATCTTGGTTTTTGGTACAATGCATCCCGAGCCTTTCCCGGTGATGAGAAGTAATGTGTGGGATTGAGCTTGTACACATGCCTGGCTGTATAACAAAATGTCTCAAAGGCATCTGTATACAGCAACACATCTGTATGCTGATTGTTCCCAAAATTTTTACAACCAAATGCAGACCAGACATTGTTCATACATGTGTGTTGTCATTGGTGAAATTATCTTTATGAGACAGTGATTAATTAAAGGCCTCAGTAAGTGGCAGTCAAGTTTCAGAAAAGTTATCTGTGTCACTCATGTACTTGTAAGGGTATATTCATTTCCATTTGAACAAACTGAAAGCTCCATTATCAGCACTGCCATATTACAAGTACTTATATATTGATTGCTGCCTCCTTCTACAAGGTTGCTCACTATAGTTGGGTTTTTCCTTGACAACAACATTGTCTTTTTCTGTAACGGGTGCGTTATTTTTCCGTAACAGGCTTGTTAGTTTGTCTTGTCAGCTGCTCATGATATACTCAGCAAAAGATCGACATGTTGATGATGTGACTTGACTGAAATACTACATTTAAGGTATGGTCATGAAATGGTCATAGAAATGGTGTTCTGATAGCACAAATTAAGTTATTTTATTATGAGCACATTGGCATTAAAGAATTTTATTATAATTATCTCTTTTCAAATGAGGATCTTTAAATATTCTTCCTCATGATTTTTGCTGACAAGATAGGCAAAGATAAAGTCATGGTTTATGGGCCACTTGCGAATATCTTCATTTGTCATGGCTTTTTTCCTCTATGTGTTATACACCAAAGGTATTTCTCTATTAGATTTGCCCATGACTGTGATCACCAAAGATCTTAGCTGTCTTAAATTTCTTTTCCATCTTCACTGTCTTCCCTCTCTTTCTTGAATATTTAGCTGCCTTCACTGGCTGTTTCATTATCTTCAGTGTCATCAGCAGTTAAACTCAGTCACACCGGTAAACTCTATTAACATCAGTGACTTCAAGTTTTCTTGTACAATATGATGCAATTAAATTTCTGGTGTTTTCATCGTACTCACTCCAACTCAATCCCTGATCTAGTTTCTTTTGATCAAGATACCCTGGACACATTTTTGAAAAATTATACATCTTTTGAGCACCTGACAACTCGTTTTGACATATTCATACTGAATATTGATCTTTTTGTGATGTTACAAACACACCATTAGCTGCCAATATGAATTCTTTCATATTGCTATATGTATAGAAGTATGTTGTTTCTAATGGCATTATATAATAGCCCTCTACAATTCTTTAATAGTGAATCTCTTTTTATGCATTACCAGCATAAATGAATCTGTCTGCGAACTTACAGCACTGCAGCTCCCAACCCATGATGCGGCCTTGAGAAGCTTCCATGTGGACTCACATGGGTTACAATCACAGTTGCACAAGTCTTTTAAAAAATTCTCGGTGTGAAAAATTATGGGGAATCTTATAGATTTATGGCCTGATAAACAGAATTGTCTAGCCAGTTTAAAATGCCCATTATCACACTACTGGTATCTTGAAATTGTGGTCATATATTTGTGAATTTTAATATCAAAGCAGTCCAAAAAATGTAACAAGTTGTGACACAGGAAGAAAAGATTGATATACATAGTTATTAAATGTACCAGAAAATATGTCATTTTTTGGTTCCGGGTATCTTATTATGATTTGCTTCTTTCCTCTCATACTAATTATTTATAAAAAAAGGTCATTTTTCTTTCAAAATACTATACTATAATTGTCACCCAATAACAGTATTTTTTTCCACTCTTCTGTTTTTTTAAAATTATTAATTGGCAACAAGAAGACTTAATATATCGAAACTGTGATACCTAATTGACTAGCATTTCCAGTAAAGTTATATGAGTGAGGTTTTTTCTTATCAGGTTCCCAAATAGATTTTGGAGGATGATAATAAAGTTGGTTTTTGTTGCTGGTATCTCTTTTTCCCAATTTGGACCTGGGCTTTTGATATTTTATTGAAAACTGCAACACAATCTACTTAAAAACATGGTGTGTGGGGACTGATATATGTAGTACTGACCCTAAAAAAGTGTTCAGTTTGGAATATTTTAAAAGTCCAGGAGATAAGCTGCCACACCTCTTTTTTCTTTGTGATTTGTAGCTATTGAGTGTTTAAACAATTGGGAAATCATAATGACCAAACATGCTTAGTCACAGAACCTCTAGTTACTGTACAACAAAGAAAGAATGTGTAAACTTTACCTAGTCATCTTTTTGAATTAAGCTTAGATGGTGAAACCTTTATGTTTTGTCTGATAAAGCAGCAATCTGTAAACCAGACTTGGTGACCTTTGAAATGAACAAAATTAAGGTGTTTATTTGACAGTTTAATGAATAAACAAATTAAAATCAGTGAGTATAATGATATTTGAGATATCCTGTATCTGATACACACTTCGTCAGAGTATTCGCCAGTTAAAACCTTTGTTATGCCGAGCATGTCCAGCAGATGGTGAGTTCAGGATCTCTGACATATATTTGCACACACACACACACACACATACAGAGTCTGGATATTTAGACTTGCTGAGATTGCTACCTGTTTTTCTTTACTACTTGAAGATGTAAGTTAGCAGATGTCATCAGTATTATATCAGCAGTTAACCTTTTTTTAATTTCTAAAATATCAGTAAAAATAAAAACAATTTTAAGCTTAGTACTAATGTTGTTTCCTTTTTCATCCCAGGTTTCAACCAGCCAATTCTCCATGGCATGTGTACTTTTGGCTTTGCTACCAGACATGTGCTAAAGCAGTATGCAAATAATGATGTCACTAAAATTAAAGCAATTAAGGTAGATGTTACTGTTTTACCTTAGCAGATATTGAGATGTAGTTATCACATTTTCTTTTAACATTATCTTTGTTGTTGGTGTTGTTAATTGCAAGTGTTTTATATCAAAGTTTTTTAATTCATATACATAGTGTAGTCTTCAATTTTCCAAAATTTCCAAAGAAAGGAATAATTTCTAACTTGCCTAATTGTAAGTCCAAGGGAACTTATGGTATGGCCCTGAATTTGTCATGCATCATAAGTTGTCAGTAATGATTTTTAACTTGCCTGGCTGTAAGTCCAAGGAAGCTTATGGTATGGCCCTGAATTTGTGATGCATCATCAGGTGTCAATAATGATTTTTAACTTGCCTGGCTGTAAGTCCAAGGAAGCTTATGGTATGGCCCTGAATTTGTGATGCATCATCAGGTGTCAATAATGATTTTTAACTTGCCTGACTGTTAGTCCAAGGAAGCTTATGGTATGGCCCTGAATTTGTCATGCATCATCAGGTGTCAATAATACATCTGTCAGCTGTTCCTATTTTAAACTAATTGTCAAAAACCAATTTAACTAAGTTGAACCAAACTTCACCAATAACATCCTGGCATGAAGAGCTTTCAGTTTTGCACAAATGATGATGATCCGACATTGAATCAGTACAAGCAGCTAATTCTGTTCTAGTAGACCATAATGTTGATGTTTGGCTCGGTTAGTAAACCTTTGTGGTAAGTGCAAAAGCACACTTACATCCTATGAATTATATATCAAAGACGAAACTTTTAAAATGATGAAAATGATGTTCTGTGCACCTTCTTTTTGATAAAAAAACCCTGTAGGTGCCTGCTATACACTTTTGGCCCAGTGAGATTTGTTTACATCCAGTATCCAGTGTGTGCAATGACAGTTATAATGATTTAAAGTTGAAGTCTACTGTAGCATACAATTGGTCCATACATAGTCTTCCTCTTGAAAAGTACATGTTTGTTTGGGGGTTGGGGTGGGGTGGAGTATTAGCCAATCAGCTACTTCTAATCTTTGAAATATGACATTTAATATACCATCACACATGGGCTGGTTCTGTAGCTTGTTATATAACTAGTTGGCTGTGACAAAAATCAGACTTTACTTCATAATAATTATTTATAACCAACATCAGTTTTTAATTATGCTGAACATTGATCAGGAAAGCTTATGGAGTGGTCTGTTGTCCAGCCATCGCTCTATTAACAGAAGTTTGTTATTGCTACGTCTCCTAAATTACACTGAGGATCACCATGATACTATACACACATTCATCTCAGGGTCTGATCGATTCTAAATGAAAATGGTGCCACTCAGACATCTAACATGGCCTCCGCAGCGACCATCTTAAAACTTTTATCATTCTCCTTCAGAATGGATAGTTATATTTTATGTGGGGTTTTCACTGAAAGACTTCTTATGATGTCTACTTGGACTGAAATGAAAATGGTGCCGAGACCCAATATGACTGCCACAGCAGCCATCATGAAAATCTTGTTGCCAAAACTCTCCTAAATAGAAAGTCAGATTGATATGGAGTTTTCACTGGAAAACTTTTTATGATGTCTAGTTGGTCCTAAAAGAAAATGGTGCCAATCTGATGTCCAGTATGGCCAACAGGACAGCCATCTTGAAAATCTTGGTTTTGCTACTACTCTGAATGGAAAGTCATATCAGCATGGGGTTTCCATCAGAAGAACAGAAGACTTCTTATGATGTATAGTTGGTCCTTAATGAATTTGGTGCCAACTGGACATCCAATCTGGCCACCATAACAGCCATCTTGAACATCTTGTTATCGCTAATCCTCCTAAATGGATGGTCATATCAGCAAGTTTTAATGGTCTAGTTTTCTGAAGGATAATGGTGCAAATCTGGTTTCTGATACAGTCACAATGGTGGCCATCTTTAAAGTCATTGATATACCTCCTGAACATAAAGTCATATCAGCAATGTGTTTTCACAGAAGACTTGCGGTGTCTGGTTGTTCTTAAATTAAAATCATGCTGGTCTCATGGCCATTACAGTGGCCAACTTGAACATCTAGATTGAAAGCATCTTTTTTACAACCATCTTGAAAATCTTGTGCTTGGTACCCCTTCTAAATAGAAAATCATATAAAAAATCCACATGAGATTTTCACCAGAAGACTAATTATGATATCCGGTTGGTCCTGAATGATAACGGTGCTGTTATAATCTCAAACATGGCTGCCATAATGAACATACTGAAAATTCTGTCACAAATTCTCATGAATAGATGGTCATATCAATTTAGGGTTTTCACCAAGTGTTGTAAAATGGTATCCCATTTATCCCAGATGAAAATGGTGCCAGTCATAACATCTAATATGGCTGTCACAGTCACCAATTTTAAAATCATATAGCTCAAGAATATTAGAAATTATTTCAATTAAAATTAAGACAAAGAATTAGTTGTATCTTGAATTCCTGAAAATACTTTTTGCCAATACAGCACAACTACATTGATGGGATGCTTGTTCATGAAACAACCTTCAAAACCATACTTATCTTGCAGTAACTGTTTCGAGGACATTGAGGAATTTATTTCAGTTTGGAAACCTGCTTTAATGATTAATTGATAACAATTTCCACAAAGGAACAAAAATTTCCTTTGAAACTTTTTTATATATGCAAAAAGATGTATTTTGTTGCCCACGTGGATATGTAAATGTATATCCTTAGCTAAATGAATTTTGACTTTTATTGCTACAAGACGTTGACAAAGGGAGGTAATCTGAGATCATTACACAGGCTCCTGGTTGATTTAAAAAAAATTGCTTAATGTCTTTAAATTTGGATATTTTGGGAATTGTGACAAGTGGTGTGGCATCGCTATATTCTCAGTACCCAGGAAAGTCTTTTGCAAGATCCTGCTTCTGTGAATCATTCAGGCCATCTACAACCTCCTGTAGCCAGAACAGCAAGTGAACACATAGACCAAATATTTGTTTTTCAGTACATCATTAAATTGAGTGTTGAGTGAAATGCTCCACTGTATGTATATCAGTGTCATCGACTTCTCTAAAGCCATTTACAGTGTACACTTTAACAGCCGGTGGAACATTCTGGAACTGTATGGCATTCTTGATGAGATAATAAAGCTGATAAAACTATTTTACAAAACTCCTGAGTGCAGCATCATCCTGGACAAGTCATTATCAGACTGTTTTCCTGTGACCTCTGGAGTTTGTCATGGCTGCATCCTCTACCCAGTCCTTTTCCTTATCATTGTAGATTGGATCATGAAAAAAAAATCATGGTAGACACACCCTGTGGAATCAAATGGACTTCTTTTTTTTTTGTTTTTCATTCTTTCTATTTTGCTGATGAACTGGCACCATTATTGTCTTGGCATATTGACATAAAGGAGAAAATAAATAGATTATGTGAATCATCCAAACAAGTTGTCCAGAAGTTGACACAGGCCATGCCTCAACACATCCAGGCTCCAATAACCATCAGTAACCAGGCAGAGAATTTCACATACATGTACCTGGGCAGAATTGTCAACAAGTACAGGACATGAAATGATACTGATCTGTCATCATATATGGCTGCAGTTACTAAAAGAGACCTAAGTTGGCCTGATATCACTCACCTAGGCAATAGACATGTAAGCTTGTGAAAGCAGGTTCATGTATGTATGAAAATGTGGAATGGAAAGGGAACTTGGAGTACTTAGTTGCCACATTGTCTGTTAGCCAGACAAAAAATATTTAAGTTTCTGTCTTCATGTTAAAAACAAATTGGGTTGGTCAGGCAGATGAAGATCTTTTTTATTCATTTTTTTTCCTCTCCGTTATCAAAAGTGAACCACAGCTGCATAACCTAATTTTATTCTTTTGAGAAAAAACCTTGTCAGTATTTATCTATTGCATGATATTATATGGTAGTTAGATTTACATTATCTATATGATTAGATATATTGTGTTTGATATAACTCGCTGTAAATTTGAAACAACCATAATTTTTAAAAGAACGCAGAGGTAGCCATTATTGAACCCTGCTTTCTAGTCCATGTCCAGCAGGTGCTAAAAAATATTTTGACAAATAGTAAGTCTTGTAATGAACATGATGAACAGTTCTTGAGAAGAACTTAAAGGTTTTTCTATTTTTGATAATAGCAGCTTTATTGTATTATGGATTGGCATTATTTTAAAAAATTTTAAAGAGTGAAATATTTCCATATATCTAAAAAATAATGTTTATTTTTTTCCTCTGTTCTGTGTGAATGTGATTATTGGTTGCATTACTACATCAATAAAAAGAAGCTCAAAATTGTACAATAATTGTGGGTAGGCAAACTTTTACAAATTTAGCTCATAAGTACATATAATGCTTTAAATTGTGTATTTTGTAAAGTTAATGAGATTTTTAACACATTTCTTGTTTGAATTGATACAGTGAACATTGTTGGGGTGGATGTACTGCAGAAACGTCACAGAGTGTGGTGTCCAACAGTCTTAAGAGCATAACAAATTCAAACAAATGATTTTAATGATTGAGTTTACCTATAAGGCTTCTGTTTCTTTATTTTGTTTATTTCTGCAGTCAAACATGGATTTTGTGGCTTTGCCAAGCTTGCAGTCTAGTTTGGTAACAGAATCTGCACCGAGATTTTGTCACTTTTCAGTTTGCAATCAGCACTCCACCACTTTGTAGTTTTAAGTTGATGCCTCTAAAACACTTGTGTGTTCCTATTGAAATTCAATTCTATCTGGTTCATCTCAGTATCTGCTACAGAAACTTCAAAACATGGCTGCTCAGATCATCCTTAGAGTGCGAAGAACTGAGCACACCTCCCCCCTGCTCTGTAACCTTCACTGGCTACCCATTTGATCCAGAATGAAACACAAAATCGGTTCACTATGCTAGATTTTGTTGACTGTCTCCAGCCCAATATACCAATCTGATCTCACCCATGTGTACACTTCATCGAGAAACCTATGCTTCTCTTCCGACACTCTTATTGTCATTGTTACAGACGCACATGCATGCATCATGCCCACAAGCATACTTGGTAGTCAATCATTTGTGTCTTATTTTCCCTCATTCAAGGTCAGAATGTCAAAGCCTGTATTGCCTGGTGAGACTTTAAAAACAGATATGTGGAAAGAAGGGAACAGAGTTTTCTTCCAGTGCAAGGTATGTACTGGTTGGCCACCACTTTATCTCAATACATCTCTTTGTTTTCTTCATTTTCACTTCCATGTGTGCAGACTTTGTTTCTTCTGCTTAATTGCTGGTTGTTTATTAGATAATTTTAGGTACATATTAAACAATTTATAAGAATCTAGTCCACAGTCTTTTAACATCTGGAGATTTTTTGATGAAACCAGTATTAAAAACTTGTCAGCAGAAGAACTTAATGCTTTACATTGACTTTAATGTACAATCAAGGTCACGGAAGTGTTAGGTTAATTTTTTCTCCTTAGAGATGTGAAATATTGAGTGATAAGCTACAGGTGGAGGGATTTTTAAAAAATGCATGCCATTTTTGCAAAGTGCCATGGATGAGTAATTTTATGATTGATACCACTATGGAATTAATAAAACTTTCTAGCAAGAGACTTAATTTTAAAAAATTAAAAAAAAAAAAAAAAAAAAATCTTTGTAAACAATCCTAGTTTCATCAAAGCAAAATCTTTCAAAATTTACAGGAATCTATAATATGATCAAAGTATCCAGAGCAATTAAAAATTTGATGCAATTATTTTTTGTAGATTCAGAGATTTTTTGATCTTGAAGATTAAAATAAATTCACTATATCAATAATAAAAGTCTTCTGAATTCAGAGGCAGTAATTAGATAGACACATAGGTGGGTACTCATATTATTAGATATGATAATACTCTGACGTCATTAAGCATTTCTCTGTATTGACATCTCATAACATGTGTATCAGTGCATCATCCTGACAATAATAAGACGTCATTAAGCATTTCTTTGTATTGACATCTCATAACGTGTATCAGTGCATCACCCTGACAATAATAAGACGTCATTAAGCATTTCTTTGTATTGACATCTCATAACATGTGTATCAGTGCATCATCCTGACAATAATAAGACGTCATTAAGCATTTCTTTGTATTGACATCTCATAACATGTGTATCAGTGCATCATCCTGACAATAATAAGATGTCATTAAGCATTTCTTTGTATTGACATCTCATAACATGTGTATCAGTGCATCATCCTGACAATAATAAGAAGATACATCGATATTATTCAGATGCAAATCTTGATGCATTATTTTGACCCATTTCAGGTAGCGGAGAATGGTAACGTTTGCCTGTCTGGGTCATATATTGACCTGAATGAAGATGCCTCAGCAGTAAGGGTGACAACAACACCTCAGGTACAGCCTCTTATTTTGTTTTTGTTTTGAGCAACCATACATGGTTTATAGGTTTTGCTTAATACAATGAATTTTTTTATTCCTGAGTTCTGATTACTCACTACAAGCCTTAAATATAGTGATGTTTGCTTGGGAAATTTGAAGTATTTAACTTTTTGAAAAAAATGATATATTGCTTAGCTAAGGGTCCAAACAATCCAAAATCACTTGAAAGCTAATTGGTTTGTATGCATTTTCTTCTGCAACTCTTAGCTGAATATCTATCCCCAAGGAAGTGTCATTGCATAAGAAAGTAAACAGGAAAAAATACCTGGCCCTATTGCCCATAAAATAACAGGCTGAATCAGTATATAAAAATTTATCAAATTTTTACAGGTTGAAGATCATGGATTCCTCTTATCAAATACACAAATAAAACTATGTTAATTTGCCTAAATACACCGTCTCAAGCTTACACGTGGCAACTATTTTTCCCACATTTTGTATCCCACTTTATTTCCTTATTGTCAACTTGTAAAGCATTTAAAATTGTTTACTAAATAACATATTTACCAGTATTCTGAACGAGTTTTAAAGGGCACATATTCTGAGAGGTATTTTGTAAAATTTCCTTCTTTTAATTTAATGATGGTAATTAACGTTTGTATATACGGTACTGTAATGCCAGACATTTACTCATGTAAGTTTCTTTCATGGGAATCGAGATGGTATAGCATTCACAGTGATCATTCTTGGGATTGAAACTAATTGCTCACAATTTTAGTGCAGTGGTCTATTTTTTGTTTTGTTGCATTTACTGTTTTAGTATTGTTATGGTGATAAAATAAATCACACATTTAGGTGAATAATGTTTGAACTTAATGTTCTGTTTACTGAAGAAAATAATTCTTTGTAGTATGACAATTATTTCATCAAAGCAATATTCACAGGTGATAAGACAGAACATGGCTTCTGTGGATTGCATACGATATATCTATTGATGTAGAATCAACAGACATAATGTAATAATCAGGAGGTCTTTGCAAAAATCTGGAGATATTATAAAATCGGGAGGTAGGCATGGAAGGACCCCAAAAATCATTTTTTTTTCTCCTAGTGTGAGAGTTGACTGGTATGTCCCAGAGCTCAGGGCATTTCAATACACTTAGATAAAAAAATGATTTCCTATTGATGACTTCATTTGGAGCTGTGAAGATGCATTTATCTTACAAAAGTCAACATCCTTAAAGACCAAGCATAAAGAATCCATAATTGAATTCAGTATGATTGTCCTATATCAGGACATATCCATAACAACAAATCTTTCTTTTGCCTAAGCATTAAAACTTCTACCCATAAAAAATAATTGAATCCAAAGAAAACTCAAGGTGGCATTATTTTAGTGAAAAATTTAAACTGGCATATTTATGCAGTTCCACTTGTTAAGATACATTTGTAGGATATCAGGTTTAAAAGAAAATGTTGGTACAAATATGTAACTGAAGTGTTTAAGAGTTTATAGAAATATTGGTGTCAGTACCAATTGGAGTACTTGGATTTAGAGTGCAATAGAAAATATTGGTATGAGTACCTAATTGGAGTACTTTGAGTTAGAGTACAATAAAAAATGTTATCAGTACCTAATTGAAGTTTTTTATTTAGAGTGCAAAAGAAAACATTGGTATCAGTACCTAATTGGAATGCACTGATTTAGAGTGCAACAGAAAATGTTGGAATCAGTACCTAATTGGAGTGTTTTAGGGTTTAATAGAAAATGTTGGTATCAGGTACCTACTTGGAGTGTTCAAGAGTGCAATTGAAAATGTTGGTATCAGTACCTAACTGGAGTGCCTTTGATTTAGAGTGCAATAGAAAATGTTAGTATCAGTACCTACTTGGAGTGCTTTGATTGAGAGGAATAGAAAATGTTGGTATCAGTACCTAACTGGAGTGCCTTTGATTTAGAGTGCAATAGAAAATGTTAGTATCAGTACCTACTTGGAGTGCTTTGATTGAGAGGAATAGAAAATGTTGGTATTAGTACTTAATTAGAGTGCTTTGAATGAGAGTGTAATAGAAAATGTTGGTATCAGTACCTTTCTGGAGTAAGTCCGAGTTTAATAGAAAATGTTTGTTTCAGCACCTAATTGGAGTTATTCATTTTGAGTGCAATTATGAAAACGTTGGCATCAGTATCTAATTGGAACGCTTTGATTTAGCAGATTCACACATCAAGATTAAATCTGAGTGCATTTTCTACCCTCAGCATGTGCCAGAGTTCAACATTGCTTAATATTTAGCATGTGTCAGTTAGAAAAACCTTTACCTAACTTGGCTACTTGTTTTCAGTCTAGAGAATGTCGCAAAGGAACCACTTTGTTTTTTTGTCTTTTTACACAGATACTTGATGTAATTTTGATTTTAAAAAATGTGTAAATATTTTGAACAAAGTACGTTTGCAACTTCACGCCTTCCCCTTGATTTCTTAATGGTGTTTGTATTTTATAGTGACACTTTTCAATAATTTTGATGTAGAGAGAGTGTCCCTTTCAAAAAGCTGTCACACATCTTTATGAGTCAGACCTCATAGAAGTTATGAGACAAAGAATGTCAAAATGTTTGTGATTTTTTTTTATCTGCTCAGGCAATATTATAGTTGCCCCATGTCACCCGTAGTTTCAAGAATAAAGCTTTATTACAGTACTAGTAACAAGAAGATACCAGCAGATATTACTACAAAAAGTGTGTCATTTTTACAAGAAAAATGTTGCCAACTTGCATTTGAAATATGTATTTTAATTATCTTGGCCAATTCCCACCAGCTTTCACATAGTGCATGCTGTGATAAAGCAGATAATATCAAGACAACAGCTGACTGGTTGCAGTCTAGTTGGGATAATGACCTAGAAATGTACCAGTTATTTTGAACAATCAGCAATCTTTTCTTGTCCCCCTTTTGTGGCTTTCTAGCATGGACCAAAATGGCTCATTAGTACCAAAGTTGGTGGAAATTGAGATGGTCTGAATTCTTCTTTCAAATGCAAGTTACTGACATTTTATCTTGCCAAAGTAATTACATACATGAATATTTCTTAGTGTTGTTACTTGCATGAGAATGTATTAAAAATGCTGCAGTCTTGAAAATACTGGTGATCTGAGAGGCAAGCATAGCAATGTTTGACCAAATAAAAATCATTAAATCTTGAAATTCGCTGCTTCTTGACTTCTCCAACATCTAACTCACTGTTGAACTTTTTTTGTTTAGGCCTCCTCAAGTCTCCAGAGTGATATGGTATTTCATGAGATGGCCAAACAAATGGGTTCTAGACCAGGTCTGGCCAAGAAAATTGGTGCCATATACCTGTGGAACATCACCAAAGATGGTCAACAGGCTAGTCAGTGGAGTAAGTAGAGTGTTGCACTAAACCATTCTAAATCATATTTTTGCATCGATACACTTTCATGAATTGAGTCAGTGCAGTGTATTCATGACATAATATTATAAATATTTGCTCATTCACAGTATGCATGTTTAGCCATATGGCTATTAAAGTGAATCAGTTTTTATTTTTAAATTTAGTTGTCCTGCAAAATTTTTGAAAACACTATCTGGAGAAAATTATGTGAATAACATTTCTAGCCCAGTAGTCATTAAACTCCTTAGACATTTATTTCAAATGGAGAATGTTGAATATAAACTCATTACTTATTAATAGTCAGTAAGTTTAATACTCCATTCAATGTGGGTATGTTAGAAAGCTGCCAGTAGCTCGCCATGGGTCGGTGGTTGTTAAAGGGGTTTCCCAGGTTCATTGTCCATGTTATACTGGCCACCATGTACAGCTGATCTTGCACTGAGAAATGGTGTTAAACTTGACAACAGCAACTTACAACAAATACTCCACTCAAAATTTTTTAAATGTGACATTTGATAGATGAATCATTTAGTGCTACAAAGTCTTTCAACTCTAGTTCATCAAACTCCTCGAATAATATGCCACATGTTTGGAGCAGCTCATGGAATTTAATATTATTGAACTTGATTAATTTCATATGATTAATTTCTAATGAATATTCATGAAAGTTCCTTTCACTTTACATAAATCTTTCAATCCCCCCTCCGGTGGCCTAGTGGTTAGAGCATCCACCTCAGATGCAGGAGGTCATGGGTTTGATCCCCGGCCGAGTCATACCAGAGACTTAGAAAAATGGTACTAACAGCTGCCTTGCTTGGCACTTAGCATTAAGAGGTTAGTGTTAGGACTGGTCAGCCTGGTATCAGGATAATGTGACTGGGTGGGACATCATGCTACATGTCTGCGGCATGATGCCCCAGTGATGGACATCACTGTAAACTGCCACACTGCAGACATCATAGCGATATGACTGAAAAATTGTTAAAGCTACGTTAAAAATCCAAATCACACACACACACTTGATTCCCGGCCGAGTCATACCAAAGACTTACAGAAATGGTACTAACAGCTGCCTCGCTTGGCGCTCAGCATTAAGAGGTTAGTGTTAGGGCTGGTCGGCCTTTTGTCAGTATAATATGACTGGGTGGGACATCATGCTACATATCTGCGGCATGATGCCCCAGTGTTAGACATCACTATAAACTGCCACACTGTAGACATCATAGCGATATGACTGAAAAATTGTTAAAGCTACGTTAAAAATCCATCATATGCACACATATATAAACCTTTCTGTAACATGCTGTAAATTCACTTCTTTTAGTTGGTATCAGTGTTTGTAGATTTTTCAGTTGCTGTAAACCACAAATTTAAAAGTGAACAAACAATCATCCTTTTATGGAATAACACCAGGATCCCGGTGCCAATCCATGAATTTATGGAACAAAAAATACTTTATTGACAAAAAGCCACGAAAATTGAAAAGACAACATTATCGTAAGTGGAGATTATGTGATTATTTGTTATAACCACCTATTGTAAACTTCAGCTGTGGACATGAAATCTGGAGATGGTGCCATTTACAGGGGAGAACCTGCACAAGGAAAAGCAGATTGTACCATTACTGTAGCTGATGGAGATTTTGCACAGCTAGTGACTGGAAAACTTAATGCACAGGAGGTTGGTATATCGTCAGATCATGTTAGGACATTTGGGCCATTATGTTCAAATTTTATTATCAGCGTACAAGTTCTGTGTTTTAACATCCGTTTTGCATCCTTTAGATTGAATACTATCATCGTATTTGAAATGCCTTTTTTCCCAGTTATCTGGATTTTAGAAAAAGCATGTTTCATATAACAAGACAGTCATTTATTTTGAGGCATTACCTTTATTATTTTTGTGAACTATTTATTTTTAAATTACACAACTGCCATGCTAAAAAGTCTTTTGTCCATCAAATATTACCCACTCACATTAATGTTAAGAATGAGTCCCTGCTACCTCTGATCTTGCCATCCGTCTGTGTATCACATCAGTGAAGGGAAATCTTGCAGATAACTCCCTGGTTCCTGCTAGGTGGTCACCCTTTCCATGAATGTTTACTGGTGTAAACTTCGAATTGCAATATTTAGTAGTGCTTTTGAAGAATCCATTGTAATTTATAATAGTTTTATACCATTCAATATATTTTTAGTCGTATAGTAAGTCAAGAAGTTGATATACCTTGGGTATGCATTTCTTTGTTATTATTTGAATTTGTTTGAATTTATGCATATTTTTCCCAGGTATTAATTCCTTGTAATATCAATTTGTAACACTCAAGTTTGCACTGGTGTGTTTGTACTGTGCTGATTACCTCAGTTTGTTACACACTTCTTAAAGTCATCTTAGTAACACAAGTGCACCTACTGGAACAGTTTGTATATTTGTTGTATGCACTTTTGTTTTTTTCTTCTCGCTTTCATTGCAGTTATGTCAGTCAAGTGCAAGAAGTGCAGACACTTCAGAATCATTGAGGATAATCATGACATTGAACTTCGCCTGCACAAAATGTTCTTCCTCACACCCATGCAGCACATGTGCATTGTGGGCAGAAGAAATTTGGTCCATATGAAAGGCATTTGAAGGGCCATAAGAAAAAGGCATGCATGAAATCTTCTGAACACAAAATGTTACGCATTGATATAATTTGGAATGGGTGGTATTTTAGGGGGTACATTTAAATGCTGCTCTCATCCCCAGTGAAAATGCTGAAAAAAGTGCCAAAGCAATGATTTCTTCAGACCTTGTAAGAGCTACATCAAGCAAGTCGACACATGCTACATTGGAATACCATATGCTCATGCATATGTTTTAACTTGGAGGTTGTTGATGAGCAAGTTGGAGGAAGCTAGGACTTGTCTAACCCAATTTGGCATCCTACTGGGAACAAGTCCCCATCCCCTTCCTGTGCATGGACTTGGTATCAGTGAAGTCATGGGTATGGTATTACCTTCAAACTTTGCTGGCCGGGCGGGCCTGGAAGTTAATATCATTCACAATACACCATCACTGCTGCAGCCAATCATTGTACGGTTTTGATGGGTGTGAATCTATCATCTCATACTGGTGAACTGCACGGTGCTCAACAGTTCCTACAGTGATGATGGTCTAGTCCAAGCAGACCAATTTCATCCAGTCTGGCCCAACCTATCACCCAGGACCAACATTTCCCACCTGGAATACCTTACTGGACAAGACTCAGTTGGCTCTACTATCATATCCAACAAGTAGAGCCATTTTTATGCATGGTGACAACAAAGTGTCATCACTGTCTTACGGAATGCTATCCTCCTGGACCAAAGTGAACCTCGCAAATATCAGTTTCTTTAAGTAAAAAGACCTGAAAGGTTTTTGGTTTTTCTCAAGTGTGGAAACCATGTTTTTGTTAGGGCCAGCTTTATTTTGCATAGTGAGTGAACTGCATTTACTGTCCTTGGATCTGAACTAGACGCAGTTCCGTTCTGATGGCTCAGTTGTTCAAATGACACAACCTGGTTTTATTCTATGAACAGGTTACCATTGATAGGCAATGAACAGATTACTATGCACCCTCACCCTGATCAACCTGTGGAGAGAGACCTTAAGATGTAAGACCCAGTACATGCTCTCAGATGCTGTTCAAGGCACACGGTGAATGTCCAATGTGTCGGTCAAAGGTTCTTTATACCCATTATGGCAGGAAAGCAAGACATGATCGCACAATTGCTGGCCTCTTGGCTAAATGGGGTTATTAGTGTGGCTAATTCAGAACTCTCACAGGATTGGGTATGACTAGAAGATTTCAGCTTACAAAATATGAGTGATTTCCACAAGCCTGGCCTTCAAACATAAGTCTCAGGTCGAGACATAATGGAGTTATCTGGCTGGCACAGCAGTCGGCTTTATCCAGCATCTGTTTAACAAGGCCTCACAAAAGAGAATCTCACTGGGCCACAGGTAGCTACCCAGACAGTTACCATGCCCCATTCATGACAGCACAACTTCAGCCCTGGGCATGACCTTGCAGCTGCTGGAATAGCCCAGGAAAACTTTTGAACGCAAGGCAATAGCCACATGTTGGATCCAACAGGAATTACCCTCGCATGAATATAAACACACAATCTTTGGTTATGCTGCCTTCTTGTTAGAAGTTCATCCTTTCAGTGTAGCAATCATAGTACTCCTACAGGGTGATGTGCTTAAGTATTTCCTCCTCCTCTTGCCTATTCTTCTGATGGTAGTGTGATTAGCTAATTTATTTGACAGAGAAAGCAGTCTTTTTAGTAAATTATGTTTCTCAGAAAATACTTGCCAAATCACAATACTATCAATCGTTCCCACCCTTCCTCACAACTGTGAGCATGCTCATAAAGGTTTTGCTCAAGCTTTAACAACTAAACATCTGGGATAAGGGTGGCCATGTAGCAGAACAAGGGAAGTTAATGTTAGAGTTACTTCCATTTATATGTTTAAACAGATTGACATTTTCTCATCGTTCAATAAGGGCTGGATTAGCAGCAGAGAGTAATTCCTGATGTTAATTTGATCGGGGTCAGTATTTTCAGAGAAACATAACTTACTAATAAATGTCCTCTACAATTTGTACCCTTTTAAGCATTAGATGCAGTAATTTCCTACAACTTGTGTCTTACTTATTTGTTTCTGATTTTCAGGCTTTCATGAAGGGTTTGCTGAAGCTGAAAGGAAACATAATGCTAGCTCAGAAGTTAGGCACCTTGTTCCAAGAACAGGCAAAGTTGTAACAAAGAACATAGACCCTGCCATCTTCCATGTATGATTTGCTAATAGCGGAAGACCACTTGTGACTTAAATGTGAAAAACTTTAATAAAATTACATTTCTATATTTAAAACACGTCACATTTTTAGTCCACATTCTGTGCTGTCTGTAAAGGATATAGTTTTTGTAACACAATAGAGATATTTACACTATTTCAGAACAATTATCTTTGTTTTCTTATATGAAAATTCCATGAAAATAAAAAAATGAAGCTTTGAAAATGTGTAGAAAGTTAACAGATTGTTGGTATAATCATAAAATGTCACATTTGCAAGAACATTGCCTATGGTCATGTTTGTAAACATTTCCTAGATGAATACATTTTTTCTTTTTAACTAAAGCAAAATATATGAAATGTTATCTGCATGAACACAAGAAATATTTGACATTCTGTGGATATTTGAACACCTGGAATACAATTTATTTCTCAGCCTTAACTGTAAATTTGCACACCTGTAATTAACATAGATTCTGCAAACCATATCACAATACAAAAGATGCAACTTTATTTTGCAAAGTATCGTATACAAAGCAATTTGTACCACAGTACAACTTTTAATTAAATTGTTGTTGGAAAGTTCTGTTTATCTGCATGTTATTTATATTAATACAAATTTATTTCTGTGTGTAAGAAATATTTGTATAAGCTTGTCACCTACTCTTAAAGTGGAGACCACTTTTCAACATTGCAACAATGATCCAGCACGTAATTTTCAGTTTTAATCAGCTTCATCAAACATTACTTGAAAGGGATCTAAACAAAATCTTTATAATACTACTTGTTTGACAGAGAGGCAAGTCATGGACACAACAATATCAAAACAGTGATTCCAGATTGTCAACATGTCTGTGACATTAATGTCCCGCCAGATTGTCAACATGTCTGTAACATTAATGTTGTGACAGATTGTCAACATGTCTGTAACATTAATATCCTGCCTGATTGTCAGCGTGTCCGTAACATTAATGTCGTGACAGATTGTCAACATGTCTGTAACATTAGTGTCCCACCAGATAGTCAACATGTCTGTAACATTAATGTCCTGCATAAGTGGTTTTAGTTCATGTCATGAGAGTCATGTTTTATTTTTTGTAACAATTCATTTATTTGATTTTACTGGATGTATTTATTGATTATTACACTGATTATGAATAATGTGTAGATGTGCCATTAAATCAATGCCAAATTATGCTGTATTGTGCTTGTCAGAGTACACAATGATTCAATATTAATTTACTTGGAGAATTTTTAAAGTATGAAATTTGACATTATGTACATTTGTCAACAAATAATCAATTCTCATAATGTACATTTATATTAAAAATACATTTAAAAAAAATAAATTATTTTTACAATAATTTATTTCTGTTGTCAACATCATTTTGTTGCTACAACTTTGAAATGTCTACTTCGAGATTGCTGTGTATGTGATACACTCTGGTGAAAACGTGATGGAGAAGTATTAATGCAAAAGAAAAACATTTAAAAAAATCATAAAACTAGCTTATATGTTGATGATGATTATCAGAGTTGGTCAGAGAACCTGTCCGACTTGACAGTAATACCCATATTTATCATGCAAAGTGCCTACATGTAATCAAGTTGGTGCTTTTAGCATTTTCTAGAAATAGCATCCAATAAACAAAAACACAGTGAATATGAAAGGAACAAGACTCCTCTTAAAATGTCTGCATAGAGGCATACAAAGGAATATTCAGATTCTTGGGGGGGTAATAAGCATGACAGGCAACAATTGCATTTTTTGGACATCATGTTATATTTCTTTGAGCATGTCTCGTGGTGGGAAATTTGACAGCTGTTGCCCCTTGAGATTGAAAAAACAAAAGAAAAAATGAAAGAAAACAAATTGAAAGGTTGTATCAAGTTGAGAGATGTAGCAAAAAGCCTTTGAGCTCCATGCAGATTGGAAATGCAGTTTCTTAAACTGTACTGGAGTTATTAAAGTCTAAATATACTTTATAAAACATTTTTGCCTTCACTGCATTAGTCTCAGATCACAATTCTGAACTTTTTTCTACATTAACAATAGCAGTATATGAAATTTAAAGCTTGATGAAAATTAGTTACAGAAAAATGTTCACTGCCTTGCCGAGGTCTTGCTAGGGTAGGTTGCTGTGATCAACAGTCTTTTTGGGTATGAATTTCAGTGACCATGAAGGAATAGGACTGAAGGATGGGCAAAGTTGGCAATAAGTTTTCAATTCTTCAGTCTGACCACAACATCCTTTTCTCCGATTGTTAAATCCCTCTTCCCTCTTCTCAAATTTTGATAACTGTTATACATATTGCACGAGTAAACCTCAATGATAAAGATTTATTGGAGTGTGTGTGTTTTTGGATTTTTAACGTAGCTTTAACAAATTTTCAGTCATATCGCTATGATGTCTGCAGTGTGACAGTTCATAGTGATGTCTAGCACTGAGGCATCAAGCTGCAGACATGTATCATTATGTCCCACCCAGTCACATTACCCTGACACCAGACCAACCAGTCCTAACACTAACCTCTTAATGCAGAGTGCCAAGCAAGACAGCTGTTAGTACCATTTTTATAAGTCTTTGGTATGACTCGGTCAGGGTTCAAACCCATGACCTCCTGCATCTGAGGCAGTCACTCTAACCACTAGGCCACTGAAGCAGTAAAGATTTATTGGACCTCTGTCTAAGATGGTGTAGGAGTTGTAGGACATTACAAGTGTACACAGTACAACAGAAATGGATTGCAATAGTTACCTCTGTTAAAGTAATATGTCTGAAAGTTTTATAAAGGTCAATTTAAAAGGCTTTATTATCAGAAAATTACAACTTTCACCCAAATATATTCTTGTTCATATCCTTTATTTATAAAATGGACATTTACAGCATCACTTAAATGTTTATCCAACAAGAAATCTTTACATTTATAACCATAAAAAGTGACTAGTGCATGGTACATGCAGTTTTAGTCACTACCTGTATTGAGATTTTGCAACTAATTTATAAATACACATCAAACAATACAAAATATTAAGTTTTCAAAACAAATCAGTCATGTCTGGAAAAGTACAATCTATTCTCAATTAATTAAATGTAAAGCATTCCCAAAAGAGACTGAATGATCAAGCCCTGTGATCACAAAAATGTATGTGCACCAAATGATATTCATAATTCTAACCTCACTCCCTGCAAAGTTGCAGAAACCACTTTAAAATTTGAGCATTAGTTCAATTTTTGTGACTCGTGTATGGGGTTATGAGGTCACATATGGGGTTATGAGGTCTCAAACTGTTTCCACCAATGACTTGAATTAACCATTCCTCATTGGGACTATGTTCTACTGGCTATAAGAATTTCCAACAATCCAAGATGAGACCATTCCATCATTGTAACTGTTGAGTGTTAAAACCATCTAGTACATTACTGAACAATAACAAGATTTTCAAATTGGCCACTCTGGCGACCATATTGGATGTAATCGGCACCAATTTCATTTAGAACCAACTAGTGGTACCAGAAATTTTGTCATGTAAACCCCATGTCAATATGACTATACAATCATCCAGGTGGAGCAGCAATCACAAGATTCTGAATATGGCTGTTCACAGCAACCATACTTAATTAAGCCTGACACCATCTTCATTTAGGACCAACTAGACATCATAAGAAGTATTTGGGTGAAACTTAAAGTAGATATGACCATCCATCTAGATGGAGTAGTGATGGCAAGATTTTAAAGATGGCAGTCATATGGAAGTCAGAGCAGCAAGAGGTTTCATTTAGAACAAACTGTGCAAAGAAAGAAATCAGCAAAACCTTAGGGCCAACCAGACATCATAAAAAGTAAGGCTGAACTGTATACTCTATTAACCAAATTACACCCATCAATCATAAAGCAAAATAAAAGGAATTAAAAGTTATTTTAACAGTAACTAAGATGTACAAGGACTTTTGTTCCAAACTACCTCTGAAGTCTGTTTAGTGAAAAAGTGCAAGCAGAGCTAGCAGTCTTTTGAAAGGTGTACATCTGAAGTAAGGCCATGCTGTTTACTCTATAATCCATATTACATCCATCAATCATGCAACAAAATAGAAGGAATTAAAAGTTATTTTAACAATACCATAGATATACAATGACTTTTTAAATAATCAGGATAACTAATGAGGAAAACATGGGAAATACTCAAAAAGTCAAACCTTTTGCAAAGTAAGAAATTGTTAAGCAGAACCTTAGGACCAACCAGACATCATAAAAAGTCATGTTGAAAACCCTTATGTTGATATGACCTTCTGTTATGGGGGAACAGCAATAACAAGAACTTTAAGATGGTGGCAATATTTGATTTCAGGTCAGCACCATTTTCATTCAGAATCAACTTATATCCTTAGCAATCTTCTGATGAAAATTACATGTTGATATCAACATCTGTCCAGGAGTATTGGCAAAATTTCAAGATGGCTGCCAAAGGTATCATATTGGATGTCAGATTGGCACCATTTTCATTTAAGACCAATTAGACATCATAAGAAGTCTGTTTGCGAAACCCCAATACTGATGTGACTTTCTGTTCATAATCAGTAGCAATAACAAGATTTTGAAGATGGCTGCCACACTGGATGTCAAATAAACTCCAGTCATTTAGGCCCAACTAGACTCTGGGATTAATGTTTCATGTTAATCTTCCAAGTAGTTTAGGAGGAGTAGCAAACCTCCAAGTAGTTTAGGAGGAGTAGCAATAAAAAAACTTGTGCTAGCAGAGAGATGAATGGACAAATGGCCTTCCCATAAGCTCTTCTGGTCAATGACTAGTGGAGCTAAAAGTCAAGCCAAATAAATGGAAGTTGGAGTGATGCTGCACCTATCATACTATTAGTACATAACCTTTACACAAGTACGTAGATATATGCCAAATGCAACTAACACTTATATTCTTCCATGTGCCCATAAGATACTGACTCCAATAAGTAACTCTTCACATCTTTTAAGGGACCCTGAGTGGCCCAGTGGGCCTAAAGTGCTCACCGTTACGGATCACTGCCATCTCACCTCTGCGTGCGTTCGAGTCTCGGTCTTGGCCAATGTGGGTACGTGAAAAAGCTTGCCAGTAGCTTCTCATGGGTTGGTGGTTCTTTCTGGGGTTTTCCCAGGTTCTTCCTCCACCACTGATACTGGCTGCCATGTATGGCCTATCTTGTGCTGAAAAATGGCATTAAACCCTACAACAACAAAAAAAACAACATATCTTTTAATAAAGATCTTCTTGACCATGAATTACTTAATTCAGCTAGTACAAAGGTAAATAATGCAGATAAAAGACAACTACATGAGGTGATAAATATATTGCACATTGACACTGATGAATGCAATCACAAATATTTTCTCTCAATCAAACTCCGTTTTGGATTGGGTCTCCTGCTCGAGCTTCGTCAGGATCTCATCCCACTGGACAAATTGCTTGGATAATATTGTGATCTAGCCACAGTCAAGGACAAATTAGGCATGAATATTTGCATACTGTATATAAAATGACTGGCATTTATGTAGGTCTTTAAAATTAGTTGCCTAATGCCACAAAGCACACCCTTGTCTGCCATCTGCTTAATAATTCAAGTATGAGATGGGATAATAAAACAAATCATTTTTATTCCAGATCTCTCTCTTTCCATTAAACTCGGAATAGAGTCCAAAATGCTTATCTTTTCCATAAATTTGAAACTGACATATGTGCATGCAACCTTAAGTAAGACTAATACAAAATCGCAATGATCAAAATATGCTGTAAAATATGTACTGGCTATTAGTGTGTGTGTGATCTGGATTTTTAACACAGCTTTAAGAATATTCCAGTCATATCACTACGATAGTGGAGATTAATAGACCTTTTTGTTTCAACACGTAATTTTTATGTGTGTGAAAATTTTGAAAATTAATGAAATTTAGGACAAGCAGTGTTGATTTGAAGATGGCATGTGCAATTTTTAAAGCCACACCCTCTGATGTAAATCAGCTGATAAAACCAAGCAACGGGCTGGATCCCACCCACAGATTGTAGGTTACACAGTCCTCATTTAGAGTTAGACATCAATCCAATTACTGTCTCTGAGGCATGTTTTTATAATTACCATCTCACTAAAACAAATCTGAGACATGTTTTTATAGTTACCATCTTACTGAAACAAATATTTCAATTTCAAATAAAATTCAAACTATTAAGGATGTGTATAAAATAAATACCCAGTGCCCACACAAAGCATCCCACCAAAGATTACATTATGTTCAACTTACAATCAGTTTATCCTAACATTACAAAATATGGTTTCTGTCAATCAGTTTATCCTAGCAGTGCAAAATATGCTTTCTGGCAAGCAGTTTATCCTACCAATGCAAAATATACTTTCTGGCAATCAGTTTATCCTAGCAGTGCAAAATATGCTTTCTGGCACCTAAAAGTACATGTGTGATGATTTAAATTATGATCTACTTTTCTTGCTCCAGATAGCTACGTAATTTATTCAACACAGTCTCTTACTATACACATAAAACAAAGAACACCTTGATCCTAAAACTTTTGTTAATTGCTCATTCAAGGATATGATTGAGTTGTATGATGCTAACAGATGTCTGGTGTCTTCAGTCAACTTGGCTGTTTGGTCCTGCAAAAAGAGTTAAGATATTTCATAAATTTCTGTCATCAGAGCCTAGTACTACAGTAAAGATAAATCTTTAGTGATCCCTCTTCTGGAGTATATAAAACAAAGAAAAAGGCAAAATTCTATAAATACAAAGTCAATTTTTAAAAAATAAAAGTACTCTTTTTAAAAAGTCCAATGGCCTTGGCTTATGCATCACCACATTATGCATAACATGATTTCCTAATGACTGTTATATACCTCAGTAATCAATAATACACAACATATTAATATGCCACTTCTTTCAGAAACTGCCCTGCAGTAAATTACAGTGGTCCCTCTCAAGAAATGCCACCTTACCTGACACCACAAAAAAACAATTTTACCACTTTATCCCTCTTCTGTAAGGCCAACCTTCCTATGGTCACCTTTGAACTACACATGGGATGGCTCCATAAGTAGAGTAACCAATTTTTTAAATCTGATTCAAATGGTATCAAAACCCTAAAATATAATTTCTGGTCGAGTAAAACTAATTTTAATTGTTCAATACTTACCTGCTACTATTGCATTGCTACCCTGAATGCCAAGTCCCTGGTCCAAGCTTAATATTCTCTCAAATAATTATTAATTGGAGGGCCAGAAATAAAAAGAAGAGGATCCCATATAATTCCTTAGACATCCAACATGCACAATATCATCCTCTCTGATTTAGACCAAGACCACAAAATTTCATAATGGATGAGAGGAGGGAATCTCTGCAACAGTACCATTAAGTATTACATATTTAAAATTAGTTTTACCCAATATCAGTAATACTTTACTTTCTACAACTGCATTCTCAATTATCAATTATGAGGCAGGCTGAAAACCTCATTAAAAACAGACTAGCAGATATGTAATTACCCTTATTGCAAGAGTGTACCCTACTTTAAGTTGGTAGAATATCAACAACAGTTAATGCGGGCAAGGAAGACATGTTTCCTACTGCATCAATTACAGAAGATTCTCTACTAGGCATCATAATCTCTGGAAGAAGATTCAATCCTGTCCTGGACATTGTAGTTGGCAACCTTTCTTGAAAAACAATCTTTCAGGATCTACTGTTTGATAACAGCCAAGCATAAAGGTGGAGAAGCTGTGGATTGTTGTCTAGCAGACATCCCCTGTGCTGAGACAGCAGGTTCCTTCTCTGTGGTAATCTCATGTGCTCATCTACTAAGAGACCATGGTCACTGAACCACGATTGTTGAGTTGTTGAGACCATAGGAGAGCTATTAGGATGAGCTAAGATGCAAGGTCCTGACTTGGTTAAGAACCCGAGAGATTATTTTGAATGGCGGGAAAGTAAGAAGTATACATGATCCCACTAATGGCTAAAAATGTCCACAGCCCAGGCCCTCCGATCTGGCACTGGAGACACAAAGAGGGAGTTAGACTGCCCACCAGGGGAGGTTCCATACTTCCATGTAAAGGGAGGGAGCATGCGTACTTCCTTGATGTCTGATGCAGGTTATAATCTATGTGTTGTCCAAGGCAATCATTACACAATGACACCTTAATGAGGTTGACACACCCCTGATGAGCTAGAAACATTACCAACATTTCAAGATTGTTGATATTAAGCATTCCCTAAAGAACTACCCCCTCTGGGTACATATGAATACCCCATCCCAAATCTGATGTGTCTGTAGTTAAAAAGGTGTGGGGTTCAGGATTACAGTAAAAAACCAGTCCTGATCTCACAAGTGACTCAGTTGGTGATGAAAACTGTGTCCAAAGGGGCTTCAAGAACACAACATGTCATTCTGCAGTCTCCAGTTTGCTAAAGGCAGGATCTGAAGAAAGATGATGAAGTTAGGGAAAGTAATTTTGCTGCTGTGGTCAAAGTTGCCAGAAAAGAGAAGCAAAGGCAATCAGAAAGAAGTGTGGGCCAAAAGACCTACTATGTGGGACAGAATGTGAGTAATTGTGTCTCGGGGAACCAAAACCCTCCCTTGACTGGTGAGAGAAAAAAATATCTCTCTCTCTCTCTCTCACACACACACACACACACACAAGAAGAGAAGGTTAGAGATTAGGCCCAGGTCACTATCAACCAGTATAAGGACAGGTCCTTCAAAAGAGTATCTGAGGATCTTATGCATCAACCAGTCATCAAAATAATGGAAGATGGGATCTCCTAAGGCCCTCCAGTGAGTCACTATTACCCCCCACCATCACAAAGGTAAAGGCTCTGGAGGCAAGGCTGAACAGAAGAGCCCAAAACTGAAATGCCTCCTGTCCTTGACAAAACTGGCAGTATTTCCTTTGGGACAGGAAGAAAGGGATGTCATGTTACACACCCTGAAGATCTCAGGAGATCGCAGTCATTGGTCCTTATGGCAATCTTGACCAAGGCAGTTGTCTCCATTTTGAAATGTTCTTCCAGAAGAAATCTGTTTATGATGGAAAGATTAATTATGAGGTGATACTTTCCACCATTATTAGTACCAAAAATATATGGGAACAGAAACCTGGACTTTGGTCATTTGCTATCATCTTTACTGGAGAGGAATCCCTTCTTAGCCAGTTTAGAGGGGCCCGAAGTTACAGCCCATAACCATTGTTGTTGATTCAAGTCTTATAACACCATGGAGAGAATCAGAACTACAAAAAAAGTGTTTCTGTATCAATTGGGGCAGACCTCATAAGCTGTTTGCGCTAATCCATTAAAATTTTAAAAGTCTTCGATATTCCCTCCTTGGACAATGGGATGACTCATCCCTTTTCAACACTCATGGTGGAAAGTGGTGGTCTGCCTTCATTATGCTAGACAAGGTTAGAGGGAATAGAGAAGGTCTACAGCATGACCCATTCAATGTAACTTGAAACCAAGGAAGAAACATCCATATGTCATTGGGGGAAAAGACAACTAATTTCCAGTTAACAGGGGGTCCCCAAATCCTGTAGGTATTAAAATAGAACATAGAAGTGGAGGGGAGAACACAAATCTGATCACTTTCTCCCAAACAAGAAAGCAAAACCCAAGTCCCTATCACCATAGGGATTAAACGGTAACACAGTGATAGGTGGGTACTGACCCGATCCCTTATCACTTGATCTTCACCCAGTGCTCAGTGTCCAGTCACTGGTCAGAGACTGGTCTAGTGATGATGATCTAAGAGTAACTGTTTGGAAAACTATAGTCAGCATCAGATCTGTTAAAACAAGAATACTTCTCTTCTCTAACAATGGGAACATTTGACTCACTTTTATTGTGCAACAGCACTTTCTCTCCCTTTTGATGTGCCAAGGATCTTATGCATCAACCAGTCATCAAAATAATTGACAGTTCAAGTGTCAGTGATACAAGGCCTTTAGTCCACAGAAAGCACTCGTAATCCCACCACTGGAGGAAGTGACCTAGATCCTTACTGAGAAAGGATGGGGTCATCCTGAGATGATGAAGAGAGGTCAGGCCATCTTCCTTCATCTATCTGTGTAGTAACTTTTCACTCAAGTTTCAGACTGCATCTTCCCAAAGACAAATCGAGCAATGATCAGTATGTGTATAGTACACGATAAACAGGTGGGGTGGGGCCTTCTAATACACAAATTTACCCACACCTTGCTAAATAATTTTAAGCTGAAAGAGAAAGACGCTAGTACCATTTTTATAAGTTTTTGTTATGACTCGGCGGGGTTCGAACCCATGACCTCTTGCATCCAAGGCAGATGCTCTAACCACTTAGGCCACTGGAGTGGTCTACAAAATTGGTTCAGTATTCAGGAACATGTGTATATATATATATGAGACAAGTCCATGGAACAAGAGCAAGATATTCTGTTATGTTGTATGTGTTTAAGGAATCAGACATGTTATTTTGTTCTATTTTGTTTCTGGACCTCCAACTGCTAATTGGAGGAAGTAACATTTAGCTTCCTGGAAATGGGAAACAATAGTAGCTTGTATTGTTACTGCTATTAAATATATACTATATATTAACAAGCATGACTACTTTTATGTAAATTCACCTGTTGCTTTATTTGTAGCTGACTCAGATCTTGCAACTTGGGTGCCAAACTTGGGACAGCTGTGAAAAAAAAAGAAAAGAACAACACATTAAACAGACAAGTCTGCATACTAAATGCACTTTGTGTCTTTAGCCTGTCCGTAATTTAAACAGAAGCAACCATACCAAATCCCTAGTTCTGTTAAAGGAACCTACAAATAAAACAAAAGAGGTTTTAAAAAACTTATTTTGCAGATCTTTGTTTAACTGATTAGGTGCTTCAAATTCTTCACAAATAGGAAGTTTGCAAGTATACTCTCTGCCAGAAATGACAATGTTGTCTTATACTGTAAAAGTTTCTTCTGAAAGTGATTTTAATAGTGATTATCCCACTAAAACTTCATCCCCTAGTCTAGTCGATAACTTACATTTAATTTTTGATGAAATCCAGTTGTTCATTGCAAAATTTTCGTCCTTGACTTTAAAATAATTCAGCAAAAGTTTGGCATGCAAACTAGTTAAAGCATGTTGCATATAAATAATTTGACAGTGTCTTTTGTGTTTGTATTCAGGTGTTAATCCACATGATTTTTGCCCATCTGCTACAAGAATTTTAACCAGCTGCAGATCCAGGTTAGTTGCAAAACTAAATGCATATTTTTCATAGTTTTGATGTGACTGTGGCATGTAATATATAGATTACATTTGTTACGCTCAGATTTGTCTTTTTTGCCACTTATATCAGTAACTATTACACTTATGCCTCTCTTGGAGTTGGCATGTATGGTTGCACCCCATTTTGCTTTGATGGGTTTCTTGTAATGCCACTGGATGAGTGATTAAATTACATTCTTTAGCAAAAATAATGTAATAAAAACACGTTCCACAATTACCCATTGTATATATAATACCAAACACATTTCGCTGATGGATTACGGATGTGTGCTATTACCCTTGATGTGTTCACTGTCAATAGTGTCCTTTAGTTTCTGCATTGTGTCAAAACGTGCTGCCTGTTTGCATAGAAACTCTTCCTCTGCAAAAAAAAAGATTGATTTATAGTTTTTCATCTAACATTTACTTACTCGAAGACCACTATCTATGTGTGAAGAAATTCCTCAAAACACTCTTTTGCTTCTGTAGAACAAAGTACTCCTAAAAACTTAAGCTTTCATTAAAACACTTGCAGCAAACATGCATTAAAACAATCAATACCACAGTTACACTAATCAATCATCAAACAATCAATCAATCATTTAATCAAACAATCAATCAGAAAATTATGAGGAAGTCCATAATAGCAAGGAATACACTGAGAATTTCTGTTAAATTGCTCCAGTTTGAAAGATGATACTTAAGATGTCATTCTCTGCCTCAATGTGAAACCCTGTCCTGGATTCAATTTTCTTTCAAATGGCAGGTATGTGATAGGCAGTAATGTGCAATAATGGTTTAAATTCTGAGCTTATTAACCAATCTTATTACCAAAAATGATGGTAGTTGCAAAAATGAATTCCCTGCAGAAATGGATAATACAAGATGGTCAAGGGCATGTCAAGCTTGTTCATTAAGGACAGTTCTCCTTCATACAACTAATGTTTTTGAAAAGCTCTCATAACTTAATATACGACTCTTATTATTCAAAACAACAACCAATAGATTATACAAGAACGTAGCTGAGTATTATTTCTTGCCCACTCTACCATGACATAACTCAACAGGAGTACCTGAACAATATACTGTATGTTCACTCGACATTTAAAACTCTCTATAAGCTTAGTAGGTCATGACTAGCTCAGAGATTACTGACCAATAGGTCTTAATGGACAAAGTATGTGGTCCTGAACCAATATACACCTCTCCTTGATAACTCATGCACAATGGGGTCCCAAAACATAAGACTGCACTATAAGCAAGGCACGAGTTACCAAGGGACTAACAAAAAAATCTTCTAGACATCAAGAAAACCGTAGGAAGGGGTGGTGGAACTGGGCTGTTTAATTACTGAATCCTCGTTCTACAATCATGTCAATAATAATTGTCAATAAAGTGCTTTTTCTAATGAAGTTGTTCATTATTCAGTATAAATTATATTTTTTATCAAAATATCCAACATCTGAAATATTGTTAACATTATTCCAACTGGTTTCAACAACCATCAGATGTATGCAAAACATTTGTGTATTACATCCCTGCTTTTCATTTTGTTGATTAATCTCGTTCTCAGATATATAAGTATTAGCTTACTGCAAAGCAGGGAGTCTATGAAGCAAGGAACCAGAATAACTGTTGATACACCACCAAACAAGATTCCTTTTTTTTTAAAAATTAGTGACATTCATTTTGTGAGACAACTGTTTACATCTAAACTTAAGTTTTGTTTGTTCAATTAGTACAATGTTGATGCAGTGATTTCATTGCAAGTGATAATGAAATTTCTTATCCTTGAGGAAATCTTTGAGTGCTAATCCAGGAATTCTCTGAAACTCGTTTGCTCATAATGGTCCATATCTGTGAAACAAAGCTCATTATTTTATGAGGTATTCATTTCACTTGGTTACCTTGCTATCTTTGATCTGAGTTATGAATGAGTTGGTTAATTTAAGGTAGTTTAATTACATTATGTACACAATAACATTTATAATAGTGTTCGATTGATCAAATAAAATACGCTCTCCTGACATACAACCAAGGCCAATGGGTCTTAAGCATGTAGGATTTGCATGACTTTTAACTTTCTTTTATTTCACCTCCTTTATTTCATTCAAAAGACATAGACTACAAAAGAGGCCAGCTTTTAATTCAGCGTAACAATACAAAAAATACTTCCACAAGTCAGATATCAAAACAGTCGGCACTTAATCTGGTTCTCAGAGGAATGCTCACAGATATAGCTGTTATGGTAGATTGACATATTTTACATTTAAATACACATTGCATTTATCATTACACTTAAAAAGAACTAAAATATAGAACTAAAACACAAATTTCACTTGATAGAAAACTATTTAATTGGTATTTAAATATTAATGTACTGCCTACACTAGGTGTCAGTGACATTTTCATTGATCAAAATTTCCTTGAATATCGCTAATTAAGAATGTTGTTTGGAAAGAAAACGTAACAAATTATATGACTTCTTATTAAAGATTGGTAATTTCATAATGTTGATTAAAATTTCAGGTCCTGTCTTTCAACCATAAAACAAGCGATATATCAAAGTTTCAGTTACCAATTTTGATCATGATTTTCTTCAAGTTCAATAAACAGGGATCAATTTTTGGGTATTTTCTGGTTAAAAAAAATGGGATCCACGCCTGACCCACCATTATAAGCAAGTTTTCAAGTTATCAGGGCGAGAGTTATTGAGGGAGTGATGTATTATTTTACTTACCTTTCACATTTAGACCCAAAACATCAATGTTTCTTTCTTACCCCAAGTGCAAACCATACAAAAATTTGATCATGGAACTCGATCTAGAGCAAAAGTTTCTGTGCAAAACCAATTTTTCTGGGAGTCACAATGATTTTTGACATTTGGATCCAAAATCTATAGGGTTCTAATCTACTTTATGTGCTAACTCTTCACACCTTTGGAACTAAAGTTATTATGCAAAAAGAACATTTTTCTATTAGTCGAAAATCAATAGGCTTCTTACCAAAATGAGTATGCCATCTAGGGGTGAAATGATACAAATATGCAGTGTATCGATATGATTCATGATACACAGCCTGCGTTATGATATATATCGATAAACTTGATGGCCTTTCCATCTTTGAAAGATAGGTGGTGCCCCTTTATGTATTTTGACATAAGGGTTGTATTTCCAGTATGCAGATTACAGACAGAGATATAGTTATCATATATTTATGTGCAATTCTCACTGATGACAAGAAAACAAAAATACTTTCAAACAGACTACTTGTTGGTTGCCAGTTAGTTTTATTCAGCGGTTTAGGCTATTTAATGGTGGTTCCATTTAACTCACTTTAGCCACAAGGCCCTTTGTTTTGCACTGCATGAATACTTTGAAAACATCTTATTACCAACTGGAAGACATTATGATGTTATCTTCAAAACTGAAGAAATAAAGCAATTTCTTCATGCAAAGAAAATCTCATCTGAACAAATCTGGGCATGGGAATGAGGATGAATACCAACAAAATCTATAACATTGTACTTCATGCATATGAAAAAGACTGCTGTGGCCACAGGTACTTGTACTTATTAGTGAAGAAGGAAAACTATTAACACCCAGTCCTATTCTATAACTTTACTGAAAATTTTACACAAGGTGATAAACTTCAGCTGTTTGAAATCAGCCCCCTTTCTGATTCTGTGGTAATTTTATTTATTCCATCAGCACCTTCATTCACTGGTTATATATCTCTGCATAAAAAGAGAAATTCCAAATTTGTTCCCCATATACAATTTACGGAGAGATGCTGCCAGGATTTTATCTTAAATGGGACATGACCCTTTGTCACCGAAAGAGTTGAAAAGAAGGAGGTGGAGGAGGAAACAGTCATGGTTCAATATTTACCTAACACTTCAATACTCCACTTTTTCAGAGCTACTGAAATCAAAATCTTTAAAAGATTTCATCTCTAGTTGTATAAGTATTAATCTGTTAATTATTTCTGAGCATACACTGTTCCTGATGTGTGTATGAATATTTTTCTGTGCTTCCTTCTGAAAGGGCATATACATAGCTAACTTTATAAGCCTGAAGATGTTGGGAAACTGATCTTTGTGGAAGTTATTTAGAATTTCCCAGAGCTCACAGATATTATCTTGGACACGTCTGCTCCAAAATAGGATTTTTTTCACTAACACAACTTCTTGAATCAGTAGTTTATTGACTACTTTGCCAGATTTATCTGTTCCATAATGCTGTATTAGGGTTTTTAGTCACTCAATGCCATAGTCTGCTTGTGCAGACAGAGGTATTCAAAATAAATATCTTTACTTCTTAATTTCATTTTTTTTCTTCCTTATTTATTCAGTTTATCTTAACCTAGATATGGATATATGGTTTTGTAGCGTATGATTCACAGGGCTAAATTGATTGATACAAAAATGAAAACTGCATTCTACTTTTGAAATTGTATTTTAATTAGGCTCTGTATTCTGCCCTTTCTACACTTAATTTCAAAATACCACTGCAAGGGAGACTGCCCTCTATTTTTGTCCATCCAAAATGTACATCCGACTCGTATTTAACGCCATTTTTGGGCTCAAATCACTCACTGGTATCTCCATTAACAATTTTCCAGCTCCAATAATCCAACATAATTCATAACTTTAAGAATTATTGTCATCATCACTATCACCAGCCAGTATTTGGCGAACGAAAATGTAATAAACCATGCTGGGAATCAGACATTTTGGGTTTTCTAGGTGGCCCATATTTTATACATGCAATTGTAAAACTTCCAAATGGAGGGTTCAAACTATGCCATAACGCTAATTCCAGGGCACAATATGCCAATCAAATTTAGTTTAACAACCATCTGTGTCATGACTGATGACCCCAGATGTGTAAACAGTTACCCGAAAAACAGATGTTGCAACAAGAATGGTTAAATAGAAATGGTACACGTTGTTGAGCACATTTCCATATGCAGAACTTTCAACTAATTTGCGGGAGTTCTTGTGCATCACCATTCTCCAAGTGTGCGAATGCATACATATTTTGCATGCAATCGCACACTCTGACAGCATCTCTGTTTAAGTACTTTATATATCAATGACTTTAGAGCTGTTGCTTTGCTAGTACATCCTGTCTGTCATGCAGGCAATAAACTACACTGATTGCATATTGGTAGTTATTATTTAACCTCTACCAGAACAAGCAGTAACCACGAATAAGATCTGAATATATCATATTTCACCATGTCACACACTGGTAGTGTAGCTTTCAAATCTACCAAAGTAGACAAGATCAAACTGAACGTAGAAACTCTGCATAAAATTGGTTATTAAATGATGAGTAAAGTACTTCATTATAGTCTTTATGCACGTGGAACATGTTTGGAATGTATCCTTTATGCTGAACAAGCACTGGGTTAAGATAATTAGCACGGAATTGGGGGTGGGGGCAGATTATGAACCATGTCACTTTTGTTTGAATTTGCAGACGGCAAGCAAGTATTCTCTCAAGTCTTTTTTGACTTTACTAATAAAAATGAGTGCCTAGATCTGCAAATGCTGTTTCAGATGAATTCTATATTTAAATAACAAGAAGGCAAAGTAACAGTAATTATTCAAAACTGCTGAAGACTAAAATAACTTATATATGGTAAGTACTGTTTTGTATCAATTCTCCTCTTGTATCGATATGTGTACTGTTCCAGCAAAAGTATCGATGCATCGATATATTGATGAATTGTTTCACCCCTAATGCTACCAGGACATTTCTGAGGGAACATTGTTGAGAAATGAGGTTTTTGTGCAGAAAACACATTTCATACTTCAGCCACTGTGACCTTGGCCTTTGACATTTTTTGATCGCAAAATCTTTTCATTCTTCAGCTGCAAGCAATGCACAAAGTTTAGCCCATGGCCAATGATGAACAAGTAAAGTTACCACACAGAAACCATTTTTCTTCTTTCAGTCACAGTGACCTTGACCTTAGACCTCAAAATCAGTAAGCTTCTTTTGTAAGCCATCCACAGAGTTTGATCCAGGTCTTTAATGTACAACTAAAGTTACTGTGCTGAAACCATTTTTGTCTTTCAGACAGTGACCATGACCTTTAACCATTTGATCCCCAAATTTAAAATTGATAGGCTTTTTTCCTTACCCCAAGCGCAAATCATCTTATTTTCTTCTTTTAGTCACAGTAACCACTTCTATATTTCAAGTACAAGACATACACAAATTTTGCTCAAGGTAGATTGTGTAAAACTAACATTACTATGCAATAATGAAAAGGTAACCGATTTACATATGGATTGATACTGTAACATTGTATGCTCTGCCTTTTGGCAGATGTATGAAAGCCTTGCAAAACTGCTACAACAAGAAAAGCAGGTCATTGTAATTTACTTTTGCCTCTAGTAAGATGTATCCCTCAATATAAATGCATCCATCAAGTTTCATGTCTATACAGTCAAACCCACTTTTCTTGACCTTGGTTATCTCAAGAACCCGTGTATGTCGAGCATTTTGGTCTGGTCCCCAAAAAATCCTTCTTTGTATGCTAATTTTTCCCCACTTATCTCTACCCCTGTCAAGTCGATAACCCCATTATGTTGGGCATAAGTTTCAGTCTGAAGTAACGTGGACTCGGCGAAATGCAACTTTTAATGTCCGTCTCAGAGAAATTTTACAAGAAAAAATCTGGTGTTTCCACTATTACCGGTACCTCATACTGGCAAGGATGGAAATAGTCGGTACAAGACCAAATTTTACTGGTTCAAATGCTAATCAACCAATCTCATCAATGCATGGTTTATCAATTGCACAGAGTGGAGAAAATTATCTTGCAAACAATACTTTAGAGTAAGTAAATTGAATGGATGCATTTCTGACCTTTAAATAAGCTACGTTCAAATAGGGCATTATCATATGTAAACACCGTGACAATACAGTTCATCCAACACAGCATCGCAAATTTGATGTTACCTCTAACTCGGAAAATTATTAGGTTAACATCATTAAAAGTAGCTAAAAATGCCTAATTTGTTTTACACAATATATTTAAAATGAATTCGGTAATAGTTAAAGTGCTTCCATGCTTGGTGTGAGTGGAAGCCTTCAATTTCAGCATGGCTAGATCATGTGACTCACAATAATCTATAAACATTAACCCGCAAAATTCCAAACTAAGAAAGCGCCCCCCCCCCCACTTGGTTATTAATTTGTTTTGTACAAGAGTAAATAAAAGCACCAATGGTATTGTAAAAAAATCCGTTGCACCCAGTATTTTTTTTAATGAAATTGTCGATTGCTGTGCCATGATTACATATTCTTCAACGCAAATGGACTGAAGCAGAAAGTGACTGACAGGATTAACATCTATGAAACAGAAAGTGGAGTGCTTTCATTTGTATTTATTTTGTCTTGAATATTAAAGTCTTTGAATCCACCAAAGAGATTATCCAACTCTCCTTCTGGTGCTGTGTTCTTGCTGATGGTCACTGATCAAAGTGGGGAGGGATATGGGACTACAACAGTATGAATGGAATAAGTTGGATTTTAACTGTATGAATGGAATAAGTTGGTTTCATACACAATTTGATGTTGAGACAGTTAACTTTAAAGACTTGAAACACATTTTACAGTTTATAAGTACATGAATACTGACAGTGTCTTTTTCCGGTACAGAAGCAAATTTTACCAGTAACAAAAGAAAATATTTTAAAAATAAAAAAAGTATGGTCCTACATGTGCATGTACTTAAATTGGCCTAGATTTTGGACAGCATAAGAAAATCTTTGTCTTGCTGAGGCTACCAAAGGGATGATGTTATTCACAGGGAAATAAAAACAACTTTAAACCACTGACATTGTTGCAGAAACTTGCAGTCTTGTAAAAATGTGTGACATGTTACTTAATCTGATTTAAAAGACCTCCAATCTTCTTTTTTCTGCAACCGGGCATGACTGAATTATTTTTATTGTGCATTTGAAATGCCATTTGTTACTAGAAACAAAACTCATTTTTGGTACTTCAGATGCATAATCATTGTTCTGCAGTAGATCTGTCAAGTAAACCCACTATATCTTGGGACCCGGTTATGTCAATGATTTTTTAACACCCCTGATGTAATCAAGATATCTAGGTTTGACTGTATATACAAAGGTATCAGAGTAAATGAGCTAAATGCAAAACTTAATGTAATCACTGGTGCATGCAAACTAGGTTACTGTGGCTGCCATTTGCCTGATATGAACAGTACCCTCAATAATGAATATATCTTTCAGGTTTCATGACTGCATACAACAGTGTCAGAAAAACTCAGCTAAATGCAACAACTTAACACTGATGTCTATGCCAACAACAGCAAGAACATCAACATCTGAGAAGTTATATCATTCCCATGTCTTAACTATGTTTTCACTTGTGAAACAAAAACCATAATCCGCTTAAATTAACAGTCCCATCTAATGGATAAAGCATGAATAGCTGTACAAAAAACCCCTACTGCAAATGAGAAAGTTGATATCTATAACTTTTTGTGACAAAGTTTAGTTTCCATAATGTGTAGTTAAAGTAAATATTTGCTCAAATATCAGTAGAAAGTTAATGAACAGGAATTTTTATCTCAATTCCTGCCGATGTCTTGACCATATATGGGTCCTTTATGGAAACCAAATTTTTATTGTAATTAAGGGATTGTTACCTGCAAGAATGAGTTCTGCCTTGGCACCCTGTGATAGTGTCAACTCATCAGCTGATCGGGGGTCAAGGTAACTCTGCAACTCTGACACTGCAGAAAAAGAAAAATGTATCAATCCTAAAGCAAAGAAAAATAAATACACATTTCTTTTACAATTATGTGAACAATTTACATACTCTGCCTTTAGGCAGATGAATAAAAACCTTGCAAAAATTAATATACAAAGTTCCATGTGTATACATTGGTACCAGTCAGTTGTGTGAATATACCTTGATAATCACAAACATTATGTAGACCCATGTTCAAATCTTGCAAGTAACATACATTAGTAATAGTGCTTTGTATCACCAAGCCCGTAGCAGCTCATTTGATACGTGGAATTTGGTGACATTATCATACTCAAACACTGGGGTTAAACTAACCCGATACCCTGGCCACCCATGATGCTCTGCACACAAGGCCAACCATGCACCACTGAATGTTCAATACCAGTACTGAAATTCAAGATGGCATGTACAACAAATAAATTGCATTAAATTAGTCTTTTCCAGCTTTGTCACCACCTGTTTTATTCGGTTGTATTAGTCATAACTTAGTTTTTCCATCAAAGAGGGATTCAATAATTATTTGAAGTGGCACTATGCAGTACTGTCACTACAGCCATTATGTGTGAGTGGTGGTGAGGGGTTAAGGTAAAAGGCTGCACAATCATATGGTTGTGCTTTTAGTGTGTCAGTGATGCTCTATTTTGATATAGTTGATGGAATGCGCTTGCCATTATTTTACATTAATTTTCAGCATTTTATGATCTATTTCCTGTCATGAAGCATACTTATCTTTTTTTTTGAAATCATTACTGGAATGGAAAATTGGTATCAAGGTTGGTGATATGAGGATGGTACTACAACAGATACCTATTTATACAATGCCATTTTGGAAAATACATGAGTAGAATCCTAGCTGGCAAGAATGAACAAGAATATATGCAATAAAAAAGAAATAATAATGCTTAAAACATCAAACACCTGTTTATTTTCAAAACTTTTCTTTTCTATATATCCAAATGACAAAATATCAATTAAAAGAATTCAGAAACCTTACAGTTACACATGGTGGTAACAATATTTGAGTTATATTTTGGTACATATATGGGTACATTTATTTATAGTTTTTGCATTATATCTGTGCTTATATGGGAAGACTGTTGCACTTGCAAAACTGATTTTGCTAACCTTGATCCAGAAAAGTCAATCTCACCATGATGACAAATACTCCATTTAGCAGGAATAATACATTGATTGCCGTCAGCCATTTTTACACATATATATATAGCAGTGATCCATAAAGACAAGCTACATATTTTAGCTACAATGCAATATTTATGCTAGTGAACTGAGCATTATACATTAGATGCACGTCTTTAAAAATTGTCAGAGCTGCACGAGTATTATAGTTGATATACAAGTCTATTTTTACACTTCAAGTAGAAGCTCCACATAGGTCATAGGCAACCCTAAGATTCCAACATAATTTTGCATTACCTGTCATCTTGAATTTCTCCACCAGTATTGGCCATTCAACAGTATGTGCCTGGACTTGTGTGCTGAATCACGGGAGGCCAGGGTAGCAGGCTTGAACTGCATTTGCTACTTGTGTATGTGTGTGTGATACAATTTATGTGTTTAGTAAAACACATTAAAGACTTTAAACCTTCAAACTCTTCCCATCATGCTATGGGAAATATCGGAACAGCAAAGTACATAGTCAGCTACATAACCCAATTAAAAAAATTGTGAATTTAAGCAAATACAATGGCTTGCCATCACAAATCCCCATGCTATTTACTATATATTGTGCTATGTCCCTCCTTACGACCTTGCCTGTACCGACTCCCACCCCAAAACAGTGATGCTGGGGTCAGAGTGAAAAATCCATCATAAATATGATGCATCTTCCAGCTACATCTAACACTGCAAATATTAAGTGTAGTCAGTTTGACAATGTATTTGTAATTGAGATTGTTATACATCTAATCATTGCGTCCCTTATTACAATATATGAAGATGTGTCTTTATAAACAATGGGAATACAGCTATAACAACTCTATGTTATGAGCATAGGTCTACTTTTGATAATTTTCCCACTGTGGACTTCGCTATGCTTTTAGCAACTGATACCAGAGTAAGGCAAGACCTATATTCTTGAAATTTTTAATTCTGAAACTCAAGCAGCAGCCCCAGCCCCTTAACTTTTATAGTCTATGTCTTTTTTATATGTCCAATTTGAATTTCTTTAACTTCAGTTCCACGCCTAAATGCCAGAATTTAACTTAAATATACACCTTGCTTAAAAAATTTAAAGAATGCTAACATCTGGACATAAAAGTTTAAGAAAATGTCAGTATTTGCAACCATAGCATAACATTTATGCAGATCTTACATCTCTCATATAGACGTCCAATCTTCTTTCTCCCAGTCACGGCAGTATTGAGCTTGTTCTGTATATTTGTGAGAGTATCCACACACTGAAATTATGTGCAAGGCTTTGAGTATAACATAACATGTACATGAAGCTAAATCAATAATTAAGATTTTAGACGTATATCGTAAAACACATGCGCAACTTCATTTGCTATAAAGTCTGATCTAAAGTATGCATGCTACAATAAAAAGAAGAGTCCCTCAATCAGACTGACACTCTACTGACCAAAAAGAATTTTCAGGAATCTAAAATAAGTCTATTTCTTCTTTATGATTGTTGAGGACTAAAACGATCTCTGATATTCTCAAACAATAAAATGATTTATTATGTGGTCCACTGTGGTGGCCATATTGGATGTAAGATTGGAACCATTTTCATTGAGGACTAACCAAAACACCATAAGAAGTTTTCTGGTGAAAACTATGACGATATGATCATCCATCCAAGAGGAGTAGCTATAAAAAGATCTTCAAGATGGCCATCAAAACAGCTATATTGGATGTAATATCTGCATCATCTAGGACCAACAAGATCTCATAAGATGCCTTTTGGTGAAAACCCCATGCTGATATGACCATCCATCCAGGAGTAGTAGTCATAAGATTTTCAAGATGGCTGCCATGGTGGTCATACTGGAGGAGCGATTGGCAATAGTTTAACACAAGACCAACTAAACATCACAAGAAGTCTTCTGGTTAAAACCCAATTTTGAGATTGCTTTCCATTCAGGAGGAGTAGCAAAAACAAGAATTTAGAGATGAAGGTCATGGTGGCCATACTGGATATCAGACTGCAGTTTTTGTGGAGTAAAAACTACATTTCCAAGATGACTGCCAAAGTCACCATACTGGATGTCAGATTGACACCATTTTAATTCAGAACCAAACTAGACATCTGAAGAAGTCTTTGGTGAAAACCTAATGTTGATCTGACCATCCATCCAGAAGTATTGAAAAGATGGCTGTCACTGTGGCCATACTGAAGGTGAGATTGGCACTATTTTAATAATGGACCAACTAGACATCACAAGAAGTCTTCTGGTGAAAACTCTCTCTTGATATGGCTTACCATTCAGAAGAAGTAGCAATAACAAGAATTTAAAGATGGTTGCCATTGTAGCCATAATGGAAGTAAGATCACCATTTTCATCATAAGAAGTCTTTTAGTATAAAAAATCATGACCATCCATTCAGGAGGAGTAGTGATAACAAGATGCTGGATGTCTGAACAATGCCATTTTCATATAGGACCAACTAGTCCTTGGAATGAATGTGTGTGTAAAGTTTCATGGCAATCCTCCAAAGAGTTTAGAAGCAGTGATAATAGACTTCAGACAGACAATGTAAAACAATACATCCCGTAAGTTCTTCTGCTCTAGGACCAGCTGAGCTAACAAAATATAATCTTTTTGCATGCTTGAATTGACATTCAACTACACTAATAAAATTGTAAAATGATTTGGTAATGTAGCTCTGTTAATAGTTTTATGAGTCAAATCCAAGTACTTGTTATATGATGTTCTTGATTCCTGAAGCTTAGTTTTATCTGATATACCAATACATGCATTATATACATTTTGATCTATGAAACTCTTTTCTTCCAAAGAGTTAACAAGCCTTTTTTGCTAGTAATTCTTCTTCTTGCATACAATAAATCAGATTTCATTCTAAAATGGAATGTTATGCTTTTAAGTGGCTGCTGCAATCTACTAGCAAAAAAAATCAAACTACATTTTTATAAAATGTAGAGACTATGAAATACAATGTTTTTGACAGTGTACAACTTTACTTTCTTCTCTATATATGATTAAAAATAACTACATAAAAATCAAAGACAGGCATCAAAACAATATACATGTAATTAGGTGTGTGTAACAGTGAAGGCGTCACTATACAATTTTAAATAAAAGAAATTGGATAAAACTGTACAAGTTTTATGATAGAATCTACCAGTACAACTGAATTCCCATGTGAAATCTTTAAGTTTGGTGCAAAGTTAAGTATGAAAGCATAAGCATGGACAACTATATGAAAGAAGATTAGAGCTATTGACCAATCACAAAGGGTCCTGCTCACTACACTTTGCTTGGCAGGGCCATAAAAAGAATAATTTTTATTGGGAAACTAATGTAAATAGAAAATAGGCATTCAGGAGCCACAACCCCTATTACTGGTGTCATGAAATGCTTGAAATCCTACTATCTCATCAATATAATGTCAAATTTGGTTGAAATCCAGCAATCCTTGGTAAAGTAATACTGCAGAAACTAAGAGCTGGAGACTGGGCAATTAGGAACCATGTCTCTTTAAACTGATATTTGGAATGCTGGAAATTAAACTTGGTTCAAGTCTTATCAATATAAACATGCATGCCAAATCTGGGCAAAAATCAACAAGGCTTTTTACAGTAAACCTGTCATGAGGAGTCTGGAGCAATGAGCCATAATTCTTCTAAATGACAATGTGGAACAATGGAATAAAAGTCATTCTAAGTCTCATTAATATACAGCTGCATGCCAAATTTGGTTGAAACTCAAAAAGGCTGGGTAAACTAATCTTGCTAGGAGGAGTTTGGAGTCATGAGCCAAAACTCTTCTAAATGACAATGTTGATTGAGTTTGGAGTCACAAGCCATAACTCTTCTACATGACAACATAGAATAATGGAATAAAACTCAATAATATATAGCTGCATGCCAAATTTGTTTGAAATCCAACAGTAACTGTTACAGTAATACCACAGAAACCAAGCTCAGAGGGGCAATCAGGGGCCATAATGCCTGTAAATTTTGTTGTGGATGCAAGAAATCAATGTAATTCAAGTTTTTATCAGTAGAAAGTGCATACTGTATTTGGCTGAAACCCAATAATCCTTAGAAAAGTTACAATACAGAAACCCAAGTTAGAAGGAATGGAAGTCAGGGGCCATAACTCCTCTACATAATTCTGGAAATGAAACTTGTCTGAGGTCTGATCAAGTTTTTCTGAAATTATTGGTAAAGTAATGGTGCAAAAACCAGATCAGAACAATGGGTTACAAGGGAGCATAGCTCAGGCAGATGACCCTGTGGAATGCTAGAAACTGAACTCAATCAAGGTCTCATCAAAATAAAACTGAATACCAAACTTGGTTCAAATACAAGAACCTTAGTAAGGCTATGAAGCAGAAATCAAAGTCAATCAATCAGGAAATCAATGAGCATGAATACTGAGCTGCATGCCTAAATATAGTTAAGCCTATAAACCTTGAAAGCTTATGTATGATGCAGAAACCAAAACCAAGAGGACAAACAAGCAGGTGACATGACTCCTGTGCATGATGTTGCAGAACACTGGAAACCAAATCATTTAATGTACAGCATTGCATGCCATATTTGGTTGAAATCCAACAATCCTTGGTAAAGTTAAACTGTGGAAATGAATATTAGGAGGACATGCCATCAAATATCATAACTTCAAACATATGAGACAGGAAACTGAAGTCTCATCAATATAAAGTTGAATACCAAATTAGGTCAGAATCGAACAATTCTTAGTTAAGTTACCTTGTGGAAATCAAATTATTGACAGCCAACCAGATTGATGGATGGATTAACAAATGGATGAATGGACAACACAATCACTATAGGGCTGTGCCAACTTTTTCAAATAATAATAATAATAATAATAATAATAATAATAATAAGCTCATATCTTTGGAGTCATTAAACTACCATAATAATGGAAGCACAAACTTTTGATAAATACTGGAACTTAAATGATATGCATACCGAAGACTATTCCTGTTGGTCAGTCTCAGAAAAAAATACACTCCTTTATAAAATGACCTCCATTAAACGTTTGTGCAGAAAGACACAAAAATAGAACCAGTAACTATTAAAACAACTTCATGTCAAGATGCTCCTCCAAACTTTAGTGAACCATCAAAACTATGAATTTATCATAAAATATTGGAAATGAAAACAATTCCATAAATCTTCAATTGCAAGTCCATGTGCAATATTAAACCCATTCCCACTTTTAAAAAAAAGTATATCAAATTTTAATTCTGAGAGGCTTTATCTAATGACAAGACCATTTCCCACTTTTCAAAAGATGTATTAAATGAATCCTGTATAAAGAAATTTCAACTGCAAAAAAAGGAATTAGTACCCACAACCATTGCATAAATTTGTGAATTTTTATTCATCAATATTACCCAAGTACAACAAACTCGGGCAAATTAAATACAATAAAATACAGTCTATTCTTATTCTGAACTTTATATCTTTCATGGGAAGGATAAATATATTTTCATTTATTAAATTTCTTTTAAAAACAAAACATAACCCGTTAATTAAAATGTCCATTACATACACACACAAAAATGGTAATTACTAAGCTATGGTTAACAAAATAGCTATAGTGTCTGCCATAACAGTGCTATCAACAAGACCCTGAAGCAAAGCCATCAGTGCTAAGTCAACCAAATGACCCAGCAAATGAATCTTTATGCAGAATATTGATAAAGGTTCAGTCCACTTGCAAAAGAGTTATCACAGTGCATGATACATGGTTGGAAAGATTATTTTCTTCACATCTAGATGCATGCCATTATAACTATTTCTGATATGAAACTATGCTTTAATAATTATAAACCATTGGAAGAATGAACTGCTGGTTCATACTGGTCAATCTAAACTAGTCAGTGCCATTGTGATATAGATATAACAACTGGATATTTAGAATTTGGAATTTTCATGTTGGTACATTAAGTCAGGCTTCTTAATCCAACTCCTGCATATCAAACTAAAGTATTAGTACAATGATGTGAACTGAATTCATTACACTTTATGTCAAAGACTCATTCAAAATTAAAGTCATTTACCCCACAATTGGGTCCATCCAAAATTTAAACGGCCATGTTTTGAAATAAACAAACAGGAAGTGTTTTCAGGTTGGAAACGTAAAGTAAAAAATGAAACTAAATGGTCCAGGCACTTCTCAATTCATAGGCATTGCCGATAGCACAAAGGTACTTCTCAAGCATAGGTTTTGCTGTCAGCACAAAGGCACTTCTCAACATACAGCTTTTGTTGATAGCACAAAGGCACTTTTTAATGCATAGGTACTGCTGATAGCACAAAGTGACTTTTCAATACATAGGTATTGCTGATGAAACAAAGGCACTTCTTAATGTATAGGTTTATCTAATGGCACAAACTGACTTCTTCATATACAGGTTTTGCTGATGGCAAAAAGGGACTTCTTAATGTATAGGTTTTGCTGACGGCACAATGGGATTCTTAATGTACATGTTTTGCTGAAGGCACAAAGGTGCTTCTTAATGTATTATTTTTGCTGATGGCACAAAGGGACTTCTTAATGTATAGGTTTTGCTAATGGCACAAAGGCACTTCACAATACATAGGAATTTGCTGACAGCAAAAAGGCACTTCTTAATGTACAAGTATTGTTGACAGCACAAAGGGAATTCTGAATACATAGGTATTGTGCTGATAGTACAAAGGCACTAAACAGATGTCATAAAAATTATTTGAAATCCTGACTATAGTAAATGGTAAATGCATTGAATTGTGGGACAGAAACAGAGTGAGTTATGACAGCATGCTTGGCAGGTTAAAGCAGCAGCAGAAAACCAGACAGGTGTACATCTAAATTGACTGCAGCAATACTTCTTCCTAACATAAACAAATTGCTGACACTAGAGCTACTTACATGGCTCAATACAACTAATCCACACACTTTTTATACATGTCTCCACCCCCAATTCAGACTATGACCCATGGGATGTAATTCAAAATCCATTACAATTATTATGTATCCACCATCCTCAAATGCACGTGTAAAGAGTGGCAAAAAATATTCAAAATTTCACTGTAACTGCAGCTGCTTTATACCTAAGCTTTATATATCATCCTCAAAAAGGAACCTAGAGGGGGGAAAGAAAATAACCCTATCACAGATGGTCAACATATGGGTTTCCCACATACCGAGGTTGATGGATTTCCACCTACATGTTTAGAAGGGAGTGCTGTGGACTGGTAGGTTACTATACAATATGCTCTCCACTAAAATGTGGGAATATTACAACCTTCAAAAATGAATCCAATTATATCACATCTTCAAACTCTTTTTAAAAATGAAATTTAGAACAAATGCAAACTAGTAGCTAAAACGTAATGAATCCCCAGAGTCCAATAAATTTAACATGGCAAATATAAGTATAACCATGGCTGTTGAAGGAAGATTGATTGATGTAAGGGGTATAAACAAAAACATGATACATTTCTAGCTGCAAAAAAGTGTCATACATTTGTTGAATTTGAATATGCTAAAAAAAACCAAAATAAAAATTTAATTAAAATTTGGTTTAGTACTAACAAATATATGAGCGATTATTCACTTCATCCTTAGCAGTGATATTATATGCAGTCTAGTCTCATTTACACAACGTATCTGACCAATGCTGTAATACAGTGTCTTTAACAGTTCAGCAACAATTTTATAATAAAGTAAAACCTGTCTTGAAAGACAAGTACTATGAGAGTCCACTTGTCTTGAGAGACCAGGTTCTCAAAGTACAGATTTTTCTTATTACAGTGTTATGACTACTCTTGAGAGAACATACTATTCTGGCAGAAGGGGTGGTGTTTCAAGACAGGTTATGCTGTATTTACTTGTGTTTAACATGTGCCCAATTGTGAACAAGCAAAACTAAGATCAGTCATCACATAACGCACAACTGGATCAAAGTCTATGCAGTTTATTATACAGTCAAGCCAATCTTGAGCAGCCACCTCATAGAAGTGAGAAAAGTGGTCTTGGAAGAGAGGTAGTTGATTATTTAATGCTATTTCTAAAACAATCTGGAAAACAACACCTATAACAAATGGCTATTTCAAATGCCTAATTCATGTGATCTTGAAGGCAGATTAGACAGTACTTTCTATTTAAGTGAATAGTGCAGCCCTCATAATGGCTCATATTACATCAACAGATCTGAGTATGCAATGCTCTCAGATGGACACATGTTTTAGGCTGAAGTTGGCATGAGATTGCTCACATGGATGACATCAACCACATATGCTAAGGCAAGAGCAGTTGGTTGAGTTATTCTGGCTTCCTGTGAAATTTTGTAAAATTGGTTTTCAAGATGTCATTAAATGGTATTTCAAGTTTTACTAATGACTGCCATATTGGATGGTGGGTCTGGATTATTTGTACATGCTAAAGGCCTGAAATATCAATGTTTTCTGTCTCATTTGATCAAAATCTGTTTTAGTGGTTTTGAACACAAGTTATTCATTAGTTTTCCCATTTTTAGACCAGACTGGAGTAAGATTTCAAATTTTGCTAAGTAACTTCAAAGAAGTTGTTTAAATGGATCTTCTACTGTAGTAATGGTGGCCATGCTTGATGATGCAGTGTGTTGAACCTAGGATCCCATGAGTCGGAGACACTCATGATGCAAGCTACTGTCAACATATATTTGATGTATATTTGTGTAATGAGAAGCAGAATAGAAATCTTGCATGCTGAATTTATTATTTCTCTCTAGCTTATGAACATGGATCAAGAAAACAGAGCATGGCCAGTGAGCATGCAGGATCCAAGATTTGGGGATAATAAAAGTAATAAAAGTATTACGAATCATGACGACTTGGAGGGCTGAAGTGATACCAGTTTACAGCCGATTATATGAAAGAGCTTAACTCCAGAAAAATTGCTATTCATGGTCCTTTTTACCCTCATAAACATCATGATCTAGAAAATGTTAATAAAAGATTTCTAAAGTTTCTTTTCCTTATTGCTAGTGAATTTATGATAACATCTGACACATTATTTGAGAATTATTGTGATTTCCTGTTGCAAGTATCTCCATCAGTGGAATATATGTAATATCCAAAGGAGATAACTATTATCAGATCTAATCATTTACCAAAATCTGATTTGCCTCCCTTGGTATCAAAATCGACATGAAAGGCCAAGAGGTACTACATCAATAATTTTAGTACAAGAATTCACTATTATTAGTAATACAAACTATATTTGGTAAGTGAGAATAGACACTTGCCACAAGTATAAATGGATTGCAATTCCTTCAAGCTAAATGCTGCGGGACACCCATGATCCCTGTCTGAAGGTGCAGTGCTGATGGTGGGTCAGCATTATTCGTACAAACTTTAAAAAGATTATGCTGCCATGATGTATTCTGCCAAATTGGTACAGCTCTGCTCTGCAATTTTTGTAAGGTCATTTTAAGTTTTAATAACTGCAGCTATATTTGATGGCAGATGTTGAAGGCTTAATCTTTAGATGACCTTCCATCAAATGTTTTTGGTAAAATTATGCATTTTTTAAAGAGGCTTTTAATGGTTTAACTATTTTTAGTAATGGCAGCCATATTTGATGGCAGTTAATATAACTTTGTATAAAACTTGCAAAGCCGTTAACTCAGAAAGAACCTTGCAAAAATTGGTCTAAACTGGCCTAGTGGTTTAAGACAAAAAAAATAAAAACTGAAATTAGTAACTGCGAATGATGCACAATGCAAGACAGATGAAAGCCCATACCATAAACTCGCTTGACTTCGCAGTCAGATGAACTAAGACCTGAACCTTTCCAGCTCAGGGTAAAGTTTATCTATCATTTTCAAACCAAACAGTATGCACTGAACCAACAAGATTAGACTGCATTTAGTATCCTTTTCCAGCCCAAGTCATTACTTGGATTACTAGTTGTTGTACATTATCAATAATCAAGCTGTGCAATAGTGATTTCCAGTCTATTGTATGTTCCTTCACCTTAGAGTGGCTACGATAGAGTAAAAGTTATGAGATAGTCATAGTGTTCCAGAGCCATAGATAAGATTTTAACAAGTTGAGTATTTTACTCCCTGGTTTAGAACTAATTGCATTTTTTAAAATTTGACGAGCACAAATAAAAACTCAAAAGATACAGGATACTGTCCTAATCTTCAAAACATTAACCATGTCTATTTCAATGTGCTAAACAGCTGTACTGGAATGAGTGTTCTCACAGTGTTTAAGTACTATCATTTCAAATATGAATGAAACATTCAAAGAGCATTGTTTATATTAATCAAATGCACCATCATTAACAAAATGGACTATGCTTAAAGCAGGATAAACATCCTGGCAACTTTGGACTAAATACACTGTACTTAAAATTAATCTGCTTTGTGTAATTTTGATACATTCAAAATTTTCTTTTTGTGTTTCTGGCCAGTTTCTTTGTGTAAATATGCAAATACACCACTTAGCTAGAGCTCTGGTGTTCAATAAGTAAAACAATGCCCTGCTTAAATATGATAAACACTGGCAGGAACTATTATTTGATTTAGTTCCCAGTTCTGTGCATTCCAGAGTAAATGGTCACCATTTTATTATCAGTAGTTTCCATGGTCAGTGGCTTTCTCTGCTTTTTGTATTTTCCACCACCACCTCCCCACCCTTCAAATGATCTGTAAAATAATGCCTAGACTGTCAAGAGTCCCTGATGTCAATTGCTGTAATTTGTTGTACAACTGACTCGGAAAAAAATCTGTATTTGCTGGTTAATGCACCTGAATGTTAAATAATGTTGACATATTTATAAATTTAGTGCAAGAAACAATGTAATATAAAGAATGACTATAATTTGCTTTCAAAATCATATTTTTCAAGGACACTGTTTCAACATTGTGGTCTTGGACAGAAAAATACATTATAATCTGAAGTTTCTTTTCTGGCCAGCTAGTGATATTTGAATTCTGTGAGTCAAATAGAATGAGATTTTCATATAGTTAGCAAACAGTTACATCCACTGATAGACTTCTAGATTTCCTACAGCTCTTAGCACACCATATGCTGATTAAAAACATGTTGTGTCAAGACCCAGAACCTTTGACCAATACAAGGAAGAGAGCTGACATCACCCCTACATAAGACTGGTCACAGTTTAAAACAAGAGTGAGAAAAAGTAAATATTTAATAATCAAGAAGATGAAACAGGAATTTATTTCCTGCTTATAAATTTTTTAAAATGGTATTTTTCTGTCCAGAGTGATACTTTATACTATTGTGCTTACACTAAGAATTACCTCAAATGGCTTCATACCCTGTTTGACAATAATAAAAGAAAAGAAAGAGACATCAAACACGACATTCAAAACAAAAACAATACATGTTCAAACATTTTGTACAAGAGGAACATATTTAGAAAAAAGGATTTCATGTACATAAATCCTTGGGGTTCAAAAAGGAGATTTATTTTGTGACTAAATGAACATAAAAATAAAACATTACCATTACATGTATTTAATGAAAATTAAAATTGAAACAAGAACGAGAAAAACCATAGTCCAATTTGCAACCTGTATCTGTGACAAACATTCGTAATTGATCAGTAAAATCTGGCTCTGGCAACCTTCAAAATCATAATGCTGCAACTAGAAAATGACATCAACCCTTTCCAGTTACAAGTATATATAATGTTTTATTCTAAAAACATATGGCATTTTAATTTTCAGCATAACCACTTTTTAATTGTCAACCTGCCATTCCTACATATAAGCTGCTATCTTTACATGTGACTAGTCTTGCTTATAGCCTAAAATTCACCTATGCAATTAACATGCACTAATGGTACAAGCCTGGAAAAATGTGGACTTGAAGGCAAATGCACACTAGAGGAATGGTGAACAATTTGCTCACAAATATACCTCAGTCTCTCCCCCATTCCATCTCTACCGCATTTTTGAGATAAGTCAATTGTTAATAAAAAATGGCAAAACAAAATTATGGCCCAACAGGTATCACTTTTCACATTAATCCATTAAAGGCTCCAAGAGTAGCTGCATTCACAAAATTAGGTCATAACACTGCATCTACAATCAACATACAAAGGGCAATAACTCTGATTGAGTTGAATGTGTAACAATTTAGTCACAAGTAAAATTATTTTAAGTCCAACAATAGCACAGCTCAAATGATTTTTCACTTCTCCATCAATGGCAATGGGGTAGTTAATCTCCTCCACTCTTACTCTGTGGTAGATGGGTAGATACCTACAAATCACTACCACAACTCACCAGGTGCATGTTGTGCAACTCCACCAGAGGGGTCTGGTTGACGGTATTGACTGACATTTGAATAGCCAATGCATGAAGGCCATGCATGGAAAAACTGGATATTACAGTGATTTACAGTCAGACACCATCTGAAGAATCAATTGTCTTTATCTTGATTATATATTTGGACAATAAAAATAATCATTTTAAAACAGTCTTCTATATTAAATACTTGTGTTTTTAGAAAAGATTGATCAGATTTTAAGCAATAATTCAATTTGCAGTAATTGCTGATGTAAAAATTTCAACTGCATTCTTAATTCACTTAAAATAATGTAGCCTAAGAATTTTACATCATGCTCAGAGGAATGTAGATCAATGACACTTCTAGGAATTTTATGTTTTATATAATTCAAAGAATTAAGAACAATTTGGGTTCTCTTGAACAGCATACACGTATTCCATTGTTATAAAGGAAAAGTAATCCTCTAAATTGTTACAATGGAAAAGTAATCTTCCACAATGACAAGAGTTATATTCCAAATAACAACCACTGCTATTTATAAATAAAGAAAACCCATGAAATGCAAAACCACATGCTCATCTCCTTAAGCAGTAATGGCAGTAGACACAATCAACAACAGCATGTCTTCATGACGTTAAATACATTTAACTTCAGGCTGCTTGATTCTGATGCAATAAGGCCTGCTACATGAGTACCATAAGGCACCGACCATTTCATTTTTGGAGGAAGTCAAATTTTCAGCTTGGGAACAAGGTAATTTATATTATATAAAGCCATCAAATCTGGAGCGTCATATTTAACAGCCCCAATAATAATCCAGCAATAAACAGTGTAAGTTTGTTAACTGTCTGGTATTAAAGTGAATTAGATTTATTGCTGAAATGAATAATGATGTGGAAAAATTGTAACAATTCCAAGTCTAATCCCATTCTCTCTCTGTGATAAATAAGTTTCAAGCAATGATTTTCAAATTTTATTTTTCAACAAACAAAAACCAGCTCACACCATTAAATTACAGTTTGTTCACTTGCAGTTACTTGTTTTGGCATAAAATTATGCAACATTCAAGATCATCAGAACTTACCATCCCCAAAAAATCTCTTTAATGTCAAGTTAATATCTGATTTATTTAGTTTATTGATTTATAAGAAAGATGTATAGTTATATAAGCTACTGTACTGTGTTACATCTCTATGGTATTAAAGAAACATAAAAAGCAAAATGAAATAAAATTTAGTATAATTGAAAAATTTTTAGTATAACTGAACAAAGTGAAACCATAAAAGGAACTTACATTATTGTGAAATAAATCCCAAATTTCGTGAAATAAAATCCCCAATAATTATAAAAGGTCTGTCACAAGTCCAAAAATATAGTGTTCCAAATGAATTCCAGTGGTGTTCCAAATGAATTCCAATCTTGAAAGTGCTAATATAAACAATAGTCTTGAATGTGCCAATATACATTGTACCAGTCTTGATGTACTGCAGTGATATGATCCAGAATGTCTTTGAATGAGTCCACAATAATCACAAAATAGTGTCTTAATCCAAAAGTTAATCAGAGGTCTCGCTAGGATTTTAAAACAAGGAGTCCAGGACCCCTGTTTTGGTAAAAAATGGAGTCCCACTAGTCCTACAATGTAAGACATAGCACATATTGTTTTTGTTTAAGTGCTATGTCTTACTACCCAAATAATGGCCTTACATAGCCTGTTCTGATGTTGGTTGACATCAGAACAAGTAGTCAAAGTTCCAGGAATATCTCACACACTTGGCAGCTTATATCGACACTCTTCCACTAATTTATGTGTAACTAATATACTTACTGTGCTGTCTTTATCCTGGTGGAATCAAAATATGACACTAGCAAATGGACGCATTTTCTTGTTCCGTTGACATACATTTTAATTTGTTGCAATGCAACGGTAGTCGAGGTACGCCAAAGTATATTCAAGTAGGTTCATGTGGGGGGGATACCTTTCTTAAACGAAACGAAACGTTGCTTACAGTTCCAATAGGCATAATATATTTTTATTCGTTTCGTTAAAGAATAATATTTCAACTTAACCCGATTTCGGCATTCCCGGCTTTCATCGCTTTCCAGCTAACTGAAATGTAGGCCAACAACACTTGAAAACAGGTCCATTTCTTTTGTGAGAATCTGAATTTATTAGAGAAAAGACATCAGGGTAAGTAAAGTCTGACAAAAACATTATAACTTTACTTTGTAGAAAAGCTTCGTTCTTGGTTGCCAGTTGTGTGTGATATTTCTGAAAATTTCACTTTCATTACACTGTTAGTTGACATTAAAACAAGCTACACAGCGCCATTAGTTAGGCAGTAAGACCCATCACCCACCCAAAAAAAATATCGGGGTGATGTGTCTTACGTTGTAGGACTAGAGTCCCACCAGCAAAAGTAGAAGTCCCCTCCCAGAAGCATACTGAGCATACCTGAAGCGGCTAAATGTCCAGATGAGAAAAACCAAGAGCTGCCAGTGGTTTAATTTTCTACCACCAACATATATCTTTTGTTTGTTCATCAGAGTGAGACTGAATTTTTTCAATCGAAGGAAAAGTCTAATTCCAAACACTAAGCCAGGCATTACACACTTTCTTACGCTTGGCTGCTATTCCATCCCAACTATCAGTTCTAGCAACTTCAGCACTCTTATGAATCTCATTAAAATCTTGGTCAATTTGCCGTTTAACCCCAAAATACATACCCAACTTTGCAAATGGCATTTTGTCTAAGTCTCAACATGTCTTGATTTCGAGGTCACATGCACTATTTGGGTACACTCGGAAACCAACACAAGAACGAAAGCTAAAGTTGTTCATTTGATGTACTCTTATAATGACCACATGTACATCTCTGGGTCTTTCTGCCTATGAATTCAGTCAATGTTAATATCAGCACATTTTCCCACCACTCAACAACTAGTCTAAGTCTCTAAACTTGCCACCCAGCTACTGCATCATGTTCTTTTGATTTACTCTTATAATGACAACATGCACATCTGGGGGTCTTTCAGCCACTGAATTCTCTCATTGTAAATATCAGCACAGCTAAAATGATCAATTGATCAATACATTTTCCCTCTCAGCAGGTGGTTGAGGCAGGACTGGCAAGCCTTTGAATTTGTCACCCAGCTATTGCTTGTGTTCAGAGGACTCCTGTGCAAGTGATTTTCTGTGTCCCTGATAAAAAACTGGCATCCAAATACATGTAATTAAATGTTTCCAAGACCTCTGTTAATGAGTACTTTCTAATTCCGATGACTATTTTTAAAATAAATGATTCCTCTCAAATTATATCTGAACATAACAGTAAATACTTTTACAGACTGAAACTAAAGGAGGAAAGAATAATCGTGTTGATCTCAACCTTATACACATCCCCACTTTACTTACGTTGCATTAACATTTTTTTGAAAATACTCAATCATTTTAATGGAAAATCACCCCAAACAAACCAGTTTGTTGCTAGAACCTTCTAAGGTCATAATCAAGGCTAGGTTTTGAACTCAAACCAAAGTAAACATCCATTTATAACTTACCAACATGAAAAATATTAGGTGAGCACTAAAACTCTATCTTCAATCATGGAAAATGGTCAACACACAATACAAACTAAATAGACATAACAAATGATTTTTTAAAAACTAGTCAGATATCCCTGACTGTTTTATCTATCTTTTATACACTGTACTGTTTTAGTGAAAACAAGCAGTCATGTGGTTCTGGCTACCCATCTGCACTATTTTTTCCTCCCTACATTTTTATTTGGAGGAGGGGGTGGGGTGGGGGAGAGACTTCTGAGATATTTTTCTTAAAAATCAACAACGGGTTATAACTGATTCAAGCTAAACTCATGATGCAAAAAGATGCTTGTTTTCATCTTAATGATTTATTTCAATTGGTCCAGACAGCAACAACAAAAAACCAGAAATTTTCCTACCTATCCTAAAATTTTTTCAATTTAAATAGAACCACACATTTATTTTTCTTTATAATTGTGATTGTGATTTTGCAATTATAACAATTCTCAATGCTTTACCTTGCCATTTTATGTGTATCTAGAAGGAATAAAGGAAGAGATTACTTTTGTTTCTATATTTTTTATTTAATTAGCTTAATTCCATTTCAGATCAATAAAGTTTCAGAGACATGCAAAGAAGAAAGAAACAATGATATTCCATTAACTTTTTTTCTTCTTCTTTAAGATACAGAGCGTACTAAATTTGCTTTTTTCTTAAACAAACTTAACATTCTCCACAGCAGATTTTAGATCAAAATCTTTAAGTTCTGGTGCTAATGTTCCTTGGGTTGTCATTGCAGCTTTTCTTACACATTCATGCCACCATGTGCATAGAGCTATAAATGTTGCTTGTTTTTTTCTGCTTTCTCAGCTCATGAGAACGTCCTTTTCTATGATTCATTCCATGAATCTTTCAGTCTTTTTAATATTCAATTTTCTTTATCAAAAGTAGATGCATCTACTAATTTTTTGTAGTTGGTCTCACAAGAATCATGCTCATCTGCAGCACTGAGGCTGGCAAGAAAGAAATTTAAGTAAAGCTGCCATCAAAAATGAACACATGATAATCACTGCAAAACAAATGTATATCTCTGCACAAGACACTGAAAAACAGCTGACTTTATGATGATTTATGATTAACATAAACGTTCATATTCTTCCAACAAAAAAGTAAGTCTCAAAATCTTTGCACTATTCTTCTAAATATGGTAAACAATAAAAAATGCATGTATTCCAAGCATTATGTAAGGATTCATAATATGATGGATTATACCTGTGCTGAGTAATTTTTATCAAACAGAGGTCTCAAATCACATGCACATGTAATTAGTCTTTCAATCAGAATGATCATTAGGAACCAAAAATCGATTGAAATACATCTTAATCTCCTTGTCTGCTAAGCTCTAACATATGTAGCTTCACTGAATCCCATTACAGTCACTTGAACTTCATTTGATAGCCTGCACACTACATGACTGATACCGGCTTTGCAAAAATGGATCAATTAAAAAAGAATTTCTCAGACAAACTAACCAAGGACTCAGCTTCTGCAATATACTGATTTTGGTGTTCCAGAGAACCCTAATAGTTTAGCTCCAATTTTTACTGCTCCAAAACTACCCCTCCTCCCTATCTGATGGAATTAATACATTCACTAACAAGATATTTACTACACAATGAACTATACTTTCACCAAGCTTTTGTTGTCTAGCACATGCTTGCTGGGGTCATAAACACTAACTCATGCCCACTTTATCACCATCATGTCCACTCCATGGTGGTAATCAGATCAACTCTACAATAATGCATGGTGCAACAGAGCTATTCTGTGGGAGAAATCACACAAATCCATCAGGAAGTAGAACGGGTTGATAGAGGGACTTTTCTTAATCCTTTCCTTGATCTCTCTACTCCAACCATGATGCATGAAAAAATGAAATGTTGCATGAACTGTATTGTACTATAAATGCAGACAGGACTAAGGCCTTTTTCATATCAATTATCATCAGAAGAATACTAAGGTGAATGAATTTGAGGCCAGGCAATACATCAATTGTTTAGAGAGCTCCACATAGTGAATTTCAATGACTGGCCTAAGGTTGAAGCAAATGGTGACTTGCTAACATATCTGTTATACAGACCTACATATACTAATACCTTCAATTTTGGTTATCTTCTAACATTAATTTCCACTCAAATGATACAAACTAAAATTGGGAACAGCTTTAAAAATTTTCAATCAAGTTCTCCATCACTGGAGGACTATGCGAGAAAAAAAGTATCTCATCCTGTTTAATTCTAATTCTTTTCATGAACATAGCAAAATTAAATTGCCTGAATAACTTCTTTATTTTCACTGGAGTATATCCTACAATGAAAAACGTCCACCCTGATGTTTGGGTCGGCGTCTAGCTTCCAAAATAAACGGCATTTTGTAGCATGTCGACTGATCGGGGAACTAAAGCCAAAACTTTTAAGAGGTCGACCCAAATAATATAAATATCAGTGAGGAGGTCTTAATTGTCAAACTTGATTATAGTCATTCTTAGCAAGGGTACAATGCACTTTGCAATGACCTACATCCATACTCACATTTGAAATTTGTTAATTGGTAGACAAAAATGTCACAACTGTATGATTTATAATTCAGTTTCTCAAACATGTCATACCACATCTAACCAAATTTACTAATTATGTGAATATTATTCAATTTAGTCCTCGAAAACACATTACAACCATTTGAAGACCTATCTCAATTAACATTTTCCCAAATCATCTCGTATTTCGATTGAACGAGGCTGTAATGCATGCCTTTGGATAATATGCATCCTTATCAGCTCCACCAAATACTGTTTTCTCAAGATTTTCTAGCCGTCTCTCCAATGCATCCAAATGATCGTCTGCCATCTTTAATGCATGTACGTGTCATACTGACATTTACCCACGTAAATTTACCTCCGGCCTAAGATAGACCAATACAAAATTGAAACTAAGCTTACCAGCCTATAGTGTCATCGTAGTTGGGGAAAAGAAAAGTTACATTAGCTGTGTGGGATGGTGATGAACAGAACTGAAAAATCACAGTTTTCGTATTTCTAAGTTCAAATTAGGTTTGCATCAAAATATCATATTTTTCGGATGGAGGTATCAGATTTTTTGAACAAAGACATGAAAAAGTTATTTTCTTTTTTTTTTTTTTTATAAAAAAAAATCGTTTAGAATAATATTGTGCGTGTACAGTTAGTTAAGTTTTGATCTAGATGCGTTAGGAGACAAAATTTGTCAGATAGTTAGTCTTTCGAATAATTAATAACACGATACAGGGACAAGATTTATAGGGACAATGTGAAAATACATTACAAGACCCCCCTGGGACGATATAGGGACAAAATTCATAGGGACAAAAGGTTGGGACTATATATGGACAATAGGAATGGAACAGGTGGGGTGACGTCACGGTACTGGCAACAATGTTGCAAGTGGCTGACCTGAATATGCGCGGCTACGATAGGGAGGGACAAACACAATAGAGACATAGAAACATGGTTAGAGACATAGATATATACAACACAACCATAGATTGATGAACATCAATCTATCATACCTAAATTATACAACAGACTAAAAAACATTTTAGGCAAGAAAGAGTATATCTTTTCGAGGCAATGAAGTGGCACTGAAAAGGGTTTTGGTTTTCTTCTTCTTTGTCTTCTTCTAATTTCTTCTTTTCCTCTACCAACTTCTTATCATTTGTCCTATACTTTTTGTCTTCTTCTCATTCTTTTCTTCCTTTTTTTCCTTCTCCTCCTCTTTCTGTTTCTTCCTCTTTTCATTTTCTTCTTCCTTTTCAATTTTTTCATTCCATTATCTCATCCTCTGTTTGTCTTATATATCTTCCTTTTCTATTCAAATCATCTCATTTAAGATTTCCTTCCCTTTCTTTAAATTGTTAATCTCCATACTTAGTCTATGAGGACTATAAGCCCCAAACTTCATTCTAGCTAGCGTCTCCTCCACCATACCTAGTGTGTCTACTACCTCCTGCAATCGTATCGTCCTCTCCATGTTACTCGCCATTTTGTATTCTGTGTAGAATGGCGAGTAATGTAGTTTGACGATATAGCGATAATGGGAAAATACATTACGGACCCCCACCCCACCCCCCACCCGCCCGGGACGATATGGCGACACGATTTTTGGGGTCAAAACCACAGCCTCGGACGATATAGCGACAATGGGAAAATACATTACAGACCCAGCCTGGGACTGTATAGCGACAATGGGAATTTTGTATTAGCACACGCTGGGACTGTATAGCGACAAGAGGAATGGAACAAGTAGGATGACGTCACGGTACTGGACATTGGCAACAATGTAGCAATGTAGTACTGTGACGTCATGCCACCTGTGTCATTTCTTTATACAAACACGAATTAGTCGCGTTCGTGTTTTAGTAGAGTAGGTTTTTAATTTTTTTTTTTAGGCAAGAAAGAATAAATCTTTTCGAGGCAATGGAGTGGCCATGAAAAGGGCCTTTGGTTTTTTGCTTCTATTGTCTCCAGTTCTTCCACCAGCTTCTTAATTTTCCAATTATTCCTTTCTTCGTCTTTTTCTTTTCTTCTTCTGGTATCCAGTCTGGATGTCCCATAGCTCTAAATTTTTGCTGTATTTTCATCCAGTTCTTATTCAGTCTGCCAAAGTCCTCTTTCTTTTTTTGGTTTTCCTTCTCCTTTCTCTCTTTTGTCCATATCTCTTTTATTTTCTTCACCTCTTCTCCCATTGCCTTTTTCATAATCTCTTCTTCTTTCTTTAATCCGTCTAAGCCTTTTTTGACAGAAGGCCACTCGGTTAAATGGAATGTCTTCCAAATAACATCTCACTTCTATAACAATATCAATCACTTGTTTCAAAGGTCCCACTCTTACATATTTTAGTTGTATGAAACCTCTCAACCTCTCCGCTTCCTCCACTATCATCTCTTGTAAGTCAAAACTGGCTACTTTCAGTCTCGTCACCAAGTCTTGGCTGCCTGGGAACCTCCATTCCTTTTCAAGCCTATCCAGTATGTATGATCCATCCATCATCCAATACCAACTGTCTTTTAATTGGTTAAATACTTCCATCTTGAGAGGTGTTGACTAGTCAACGTGGGTAGCCAGACTGAACTTGAACTTGAGGGATTATAGTCGTTTATGCACTATGTGTTTTACGACTGTAGGTCCAGGGCTGGACCAGAGGCCCCGATTGGGGCACTCCAGGCCCAAGGCTGGGCATAACCTCTGAAGGGAGGCACTCGGCCACGGCTGGATGCCGCCCTAGGCTGGGCGACATTGCTCCCCTAGAGAGGCACTTAGCCCCTTGCTGGGCTTTTGTTATAGCTTTTCCGATTGACCTCTGACCTTTGACATTCAGTCCACATCCACACAGCTGGCGAGGAAAGGAGGAGACAGAACCCGAGAAGGAGCCGCGCAAACCGCCACAAAACGGCCCCCGGAACAGCCAACAAGGCCCACCAAGACCAACCAACCTGCGCACCAACCCAACGGCATGGTTGGTTTTAGTGTCACATCTAGTCCAGTTGTGCTAATGGACATCCTTATACCAATGTTGTGTAAGCCACGCGTTCAATTAGTGGAGCATTTGTAGGGTTATTAATTTGGGGGGACAGGTAATAAATATAATTGGAATTTTATGTACATAGTGTACTTGTCCGTTTTTCCGAAATTCTTCCCCAATCTGGAGGGAGGTTAGCCCTTCCGTTATGATTATCCGTAATTGAAAATTTTGATTGGTAAGGTTTTGTTGTAGACGAGCGGGTGGTCAGAAAGATCATGCTAGGTTTGTGTCGGATCTTCATGAACCAATTTGAAGACCCTTGGTTATGTGATATTTGGGGCCCTCTCTCTCAACTCCCACATTTATCACCTTGACGGGGTTGTTAGTGAGGAATCTGTTAAGTCAGCACGGTCTTGCGACTATAAGGATCTCACCCGGGTGTATGCTAGTATGTTTTACCTAGCACCCGTTTAGTACCCGTCCGCTTGTCTTGTGGGAGGTGTAAGGAGAGGGTTTGTTATCTATATGAGCTGGGTACTGCAATATCTCCTTCTTGCGAGGCGTAATTGCAACTCGATATAGACGCGCAGTGTTTGTCCGGTCGGGTTTTGTGGTGCAGAAGGTGGAGCTACTTGGACTGTACCTTGCCTTTGTGTTTGTCCGTGCAAGGGATGCTAAGCTTGTCCGGTGGGGAAAGGGGTTTGTGTGGCAGCAGGCATGCCAGCCTGGACTGCCACTTGCCTTTGATATTTTCAGCACGCCTGTTCTTTGCAAGAAGAGCTTGTCCGGACCCTGTGACAGTAGTACGTATGCTTGTCCGAGGCCTGGGATGTTTGTCCGGTCTGCGCAATGCTTGTCCGGGGTATAGGGGTTTGTGTGGCAGCAGGTAGGCCTGCCTGCGGTGCCACTTGCCTTGTTATTGGCGTACACTGACAGAGGTATGTTATTGTTGGCGGTGAATGCAATGCTTGTCCGAGATATCTATGCGTGTCGGGGGAGGGGGAGGGTTTTATGGGGCAGCAAGTAGTGCGACTTGGACTGCCCCTTGCTTTGATGTTTGTCAGGCAAAAGGTGTAGTTATTTATATCTTTTCGAATTGGCAAGTTATTAATCTTTTCGTGTTGGCAGATGGCAGTGTATATTTGTGTTTGTGTGGCAATGTACATCTTTTCGGTGTACATGTCCTCTGTGGTGTGGGTATGTACATCTTTTCTTTTCGGTGTACATATCCTCTGGGGTGTGGAGTTGCGATTG